>JBANCZ010000223.1:0-39832 GCA_037040025.1 Sphaerogastrella javana | reverse complement strand
GTGCCGACGTCAGCAGCGAATCCTGACTCGCGAGGTGGGCGCTTGTCAAAGAGTCCGAGGAACTCAAACTTGCGCGGGCAGTAGTCGAACAGGTTATCGATCGAGTGGGATGTTAAGATTTCCCTCATGTCGACTCTCCTTTTCTTGCATTCGTCTGCGGATTCCACGGACGACATCCACAGTGATGTTGTATTTCTTGGCAATCCGCATCGGCTGAGTCGGCGTTTCACGAATGTCCAAGCGAATCTGCGCCAGCTTAACCGGATTCTTCAGGTATGGTCCCTTAGACCTTGGGCGCTTGATCACCTTCTCACGAATGAGTCGATGCTTCATGTACTTGATCGAATCAAGAGACCGGTCCATAGCCTTAGCAATGTCTTTGTCGGACCGCTTGAAGTCGACCAAGGCAACCAAGGTGCTCATCTCACGAGTCGTCCAGCTCTTCTGACCCCTTGCCATGGCGTCACCGTTTGGCTTTGATCGATGTTGCATCGAAGGCAGCAAGCGAATTGATATCCATGCTTGCAGCTTTCTGATTCGCATCGATCAACGATTTGTTGAGTCCGGACATATCAAACGCACCACGGAAAGCGGCAGTCTTATTTGTCTTGGCGACCGCTTTGGCCTTGGCAGCCACCGCCTTGGTGTGCACCGCCTGACTTACCTGCTGTGCATACGCGACGATGTTACGAACGTCAGAATCAAGCAGCAGCTGGCCGTATTCCGGATTCGTTTTCAGCTCGATCATCAACTCAGCGACTGCACCACGAGCCTGATCAATCACCAGAGTTGTGTAACCAGTGCCGACCACGAACATAGAGTCCAGCTTGTCCAGCTTGGCCCTGAATCCATCTGGCCCTTCAAGTTCTTTCTCAGGCTCAGCCTCAACCGCTGGTTCGGAAATAGCCACCGCAGTTGACTCAACTGTCTTGGGTTCAGGGGCAGGCTCAGCAGGCTTAGGTTTCAACCCGAGCCTTGCAGCAAGTGACGCCTGCCCTGTACTCACAGGCTTGGTATTGCCAGCGGCGCTAGCCACAGTCCCAGGCTTATCCCCAGCAGGAGCGCTGCTCCGTACACCAGAGTCAAGCCCAGCGCTGCCAGCACCACCAGCCACGGTTCCGGTATTTGAGTCAGCGGCCTTCTCTTTCGGAATCGCATCGACCTTACTCCTCAATGAGTTGAGATTAAGTTTCATGGATCGTCCTTTCAATCTTTCCGAGTCGCCCGACTTGCTTCATCGCCTCACGCATTGTGTAGCGGAGACTGACGATGCGAGTCAGACATACTCCTTCGTACCGATTCCCTTGCATATCCTGCCAGCGGATGATTGCAGACTTGAATCCGAACTCTTTAGTCTCAATGCCCGAGGCTTTCAACGAGCCACGAGCAAGCGATACGTGATTGCGAATCCGGGCAGCATATGACTTGCCCTCACCCTCAGGTGTCAGAATCAGCAAGCTCTGGTTTGGATCACGCTCCCAAGCCCAGAGAACCCAAGAGGCCAGACTCGCGCCGGTCACTGGATGCTTCGTTACATTTAGGATTGACTCGCTCATCGCGGGCATACCTCTGAAAATAGGTGGCTGTATTTACTTCCGTATTCCAAGCCCCGTCGTTGAACATGAGTCGACTGAAGAAATGAGTCGGGCCAGTTGCTAGCCCTGACTCAATTCCTTGCACCCCAAACTCGCGATACAGATATCTCTGCGTCTCCCCTATGCATCTGTGGCACGCGAGTCCGAAAGTAGTTTCGTAAACCGTGTACCTCGCAGACTTGCAGAAGGGGCATATGATCGCGCGCATGAGTCACTTGTCCAAGTTGTTACGCTTGACCCACCAGTCGACAATCTCAAGAGTCATGAAGATCGGCTCCATCGAAGTGACCTTCTCACCGATCAAATCAGCGTTCTTAGCGTAAGCCTTGACTCGCTGATCGGATGAGTACTTGAGCAGCGAACGTGCCAGACTCACCTTGCGAGCATTGTGTGGGAGTCGAACCCAGATTGACGACTCCCGAATGCCTGTGATCTCAAGGTCAATCACGGTATAGTACTCAACCTTGAAAGAGTCATCACGCGTAGGCATCTTCTGCATCCCCTTCATAACTATCCTGTATGTCTGGAAGTCGTTCCTCTGCATAGGGTGTGAACCTCACATTGACGGTGCGGAATGTCGAGTCGCCCATGCCAAGCATATTCTGATAAGCCTTGATCTTAGTAGCCAAGTCTTTACCAAAAATCTCCTGCTTACCTAGGGCGAGTCGCAAACCATGATCCGTAAACAACAGGACTACTCGCTGACTTGCGCGAGTGATTGCGGTGTATAGATTCTCACGGCATAGCATTCTTGCAGAGCCATGATGCACTACAATGATTGCCGTCGGCATTTCAGCGCCCTGAGTCTTATGAGTCGTGGACGCATAAGCAATCTGGAGCTGCTCAACGCCGGCAGCATTTGAGTACGTACGCCGAGCACCATTGTCGAAAACGACCTCAACGATGTGACTCGCAGGGCCAGCATTCCGACCCTTCTCTTTCTCCTGAACCTTGAACGACCCAGCAGCAGAGATTGAGTCAAGTGCTGAGGACATTTCGTCCATCAGGTTCACTGATGCTTCGCGCTTACCCAAGGCTTCCTCAACCATGGCCCGACGATGCTCAGCAACCTCGTTCTCAGCACCTACGAGTCGACGATCCCCTACCCAATCAGGGTTGCGAGTGATCGATACGATCTTGCCGGTGAGTCCGTTAGTGACTCGGTCAGGCCGCGAAGGGCTTTCGTTCTTAGTCGCCATGACTCGGAAGTTAACCGCGAACTTCTTGTGAGAAATGCCACAAGCAATCACATAGCGAACTTCATCCTCGCTTGCGAACTCGCGAGACAGTGAGTCATTCAGAGGAATCTGACCAAGTAGGCTGTTCGGATTCTCTGGATCACCACCGTTCATCGGAGTCATGATTCGATCACGCCATGGGTCATAGACGAACGGCTCACTCGGATCGACTGACTTATCGATCTTCAGCCCTGCGAGTCCCTTAGCAATCGCAATGATCTGCTGATGGGCCTTATCGGGTTTGTGATCGAGTCGGTAGCCAATGACTCGCCAGTTTGGATCAGTAGCGGGATCTTCAAGATCAGGCTTCTCACCCTTGAGCACCTTCCACGCAGTATCAACGATACGATTCGCTGCCGCATCCGCCTGCCGGTGAACCACAGTAAGCTCAAAGGTTGGCCAGACAGCGAGAGCAAAACCGAGAACACCGAGTCCGATAGGAGGAGTCAACTGATTCAAGTCACCGATCAGATAGAATCGACAGCCGGGCTTGGCCGCTTGCATCAGCTGATCCCACAACTCAATGCTTGTCATGGACGCTTCGTCAATCACGATAATGTCCCAAGGCATCTTGTTGTACTTGGTGTAGCTTGGTTCGAATCGAATGCCTTTCTTTCCAGTCGACTCGTTAGTGAATTCAACCGGCGCATAACCAAGCATCGAGTGAATGGTCATGCAATTTCGCTGCCATGCCTCTGGCAGATTCCGCTTCATGACCTGCACTGCCTGACCCGTGAAAGCCCCGAGTGCGATCGATGGTGCAACGACGTCCTTCTCTTCTTCCGAGTCAGCCTTGCCATTGCCAGCCGCAAAATACTCATTGAGCTTAACCCGCTGGAGTCGCATCGGCGCAATACCACGCTCTGGAATACCGTTCATGAGTGCCGCAAGCAAGAGCTTCATCGTAGTCGTCTTACCGGTACCGGCCGCACCGATCAAGCACCCGTTCGCTTCCTTTGCGAGTCCCTCAACCGCTGCCCACTGACTAGGGTCAGGCTCGACAGAGGGGCGCAGCGAGTCAGCATAGTGTGACCACGCCGAATTCTCGCTTTCCAGAATAGCGTCTGATTCAGCAACGTCAATCCCACCATCATCAATCGGATCATGTTCAACGTAAGACTCCGTAGCTTTGTTTGCCTCAACCAGACTCTGTTCGCCAAGCCTTGCAGCAGGTGCCGCACGAGCAATCAGTTCCTTGAGACTCAGCTTTGGTTGTGGCGGTTGACTCGGAACTGTGATAGTCGCGCGGGAGACTTCCGCAATCTGCTTTTGCTCTTCAACATGCTTGGCACGAAAGGCAGCCAGAGGACTCACGCGGGTTGGGGGCGGTGCGGAGTCCTCTGGCCTATCCAGCACCTTGGGGGAAGGTGCCGGAACTGAATCAGCATTAGCTTGCTTTGCGCGAGCCATTAATTCTTTGAAATTGACCATTTATTCCCCCATCTTGATATTCAGATTCAAAGAGGCGAAAGCGTTGTGCACGGCTTGCTTCTTTGCATCACGGGATTTGACAGCTGCCTTCGGAGTCGCACGCTTAGCTGGCTTGCGAGTCGTCTTGGCCTTTTCCGCAGGCTTGAGCAGGTTAGACCGCTCTGGCCGTTGAGCCTGATTAAAGGTGCTGGCATGGTATGCCTTGGTGGTCCAACGAGTCGCAACGTCCAACTCACCATGCACATCACGGTATGTGATCATGCTCACTGCGAATCGCGCGACCGCAGCAAAGTCAGTGACTTCCGCGTCATTCAATTCAGTGAGGCGAGCCTTTTCCTTGCGAGTCGTGAGCAGCTTTGCAATGTTGTACTTTGCATCCAATTCGATCAGGGCATTCAATGCCTCATTGCAATCATCGCGACTCATGTCGATATCCGCGGCGCGCTGAATTGCTTTCTCGAAACGCTCAACCTGCGACTCAACGCCGTTCCATTCACGGGGAGTCAGAAACAGATTGACCAAGATCGCTAGTTGGCGCTCGGCAGGGTAGTGCTGAATCGATAGCCGATCATTCATGCTCACGAGTGAAGGGGCAGGACGGCACTTGACCAGATTGCGCACATAGATATGGTCGACAATTGACTCAAGAGCATCAACAAGCAGTGACTCCCTCGGGGCTTCCATGACGCTGATCAGGCTGGAGTGGCCCAATTCTTGCACCGCGACCCGTACTTGAATCGCTAGCTCTGCATCACTTGTGCGGCCATACACTGAACCGCTCAAAGAGCAGTATTGATCTGCCAGCAGATTCAGCGGACCGTCCTCTTGATAATCGAATCGCAGATTATCCAGAATTGTGCGAACTGCGAAGTCAGCGAATCGCTCGCCGATCTTTACTTCATCGAGTGCATACAGTGAGGTTTTGAATGCGAAAGTAAACATGTTAAGATTCCTTGAAATTGGGTAAATGTGAGTCAGGCTTTCATCGCGTCCATGCGCGATTGCATCTCTTTGTAGTCGTTCAGAGTCATGGGCACCAGATTGATTTGCACGCCGTTAGCGCTTGCCCATGTCATTAGTGACTCAAACCGCTTGCGACCACCCTGCGAATCCAGAGTGATAATGCGCTGGCTATTGACTCCTTCATGAGTCCAGAAACCGGCGAAGCGATTGAGGATATAACCTGAATCAGAGATTGTGACGGCCATTGAGTCGATCCTTTGTAAGAACGTGAAATTGAAACGTGAACAAGCACGCCCTTTTATAATCGGTGATTTGCGAAAATATGTCAAGGCGATATTCTGTGACATTTTTGCAACACTTAAAAATTATCGCAAAATGCCGCCTTGACAGCCTATTTGACTAAGCCCTGAGTCCGCTCAAGTCATACTTAGTCTTGACTCGTGTAGACATCTTTGCGGTGGAGCCAGAAGCTAGGTCAACCATGTGAAGCTGTTGCTGGTTCATCTTGGTGCGGTCAGAGGAATGAATCCATTGACTCAATGAAGTTGCCATTTCACCCGCCCAAATACCCGCTGACTCATAGCTGTCAAACCTGAAGTGCAGCCGCTGCTTTGCGAATGCTCGGATACCTAAGCTGGCGATTCGTGATGGGTCAGCGACTTTGACTCCCTTGCCGAAGGCTAGGAACGGATCATTGAAGCTGGCATCAATGTCTGTGGCTCCGAAACCAGCATAAGCCCCTATGGCCATCGATCTCCGGTCAAACGGATCGACTGGAGAAACCGCAAACAGTTGCTGAACAATCTGTGCGTTATTCATGTCGATCGAGGTCAGTGGCATGACTCGTACAATTGGCTCAACGTCTGGCTCCCCAATGTACGCACGAACTGCGAGCCAGCAACCATAGTCTATCGCACCGCTCAAGCGACGAGCATGACCTGCCGAGCGCATAGGTAGTGAGTGATCAGCATGAGTCGATTGATCTTGCAGCCCGCCCATATTCCTGTGCTCTGCCGTGGCTGGCATGGCTGGAACAATGTAGCAAATTGCATGAGTCAGATTCCGCTCCCACTGCTTGAACAAAGCTATCTGCGCTGATGGCCGTAACTCTGCCCAATAGACTCCGACTCGCTCAAACCATGCAGGCGCAGTGACTGGGTTGGGTACCGGAATGTTCGAATCGAGAAGCAAGACACGAGACTTTGCAGCAATGCCTTGCAGCGCGTTCTTTTCCTTGCCGACGATCTCGAGCTCGTGATTCAAGATATTATCCGCCGTGCTGAGAATCGTTCGTTTAGCGCTACTAACGTGCCTTGCAGCCAGGTATTTGACTCCCGCCTGGATAATCCGCTTCGACTCCTCTTCGCCTCGGTAGTTAGCCAGAATGTGCTGAGGTGGATACCAAGATTCGAGTGAGCTGACAGCTTCAGGTCTCGGACTCTGAACATCATCGAGCACAGCCGACATCACACCATTAGGCGCGAATCCCACATTCAAGACCACACTCGCGACGCCAACCATCAGGTTATTGAATCCCTCAGGTTGTAGGTCAATCCCCAGTGCAAGCGGTTTGGGCAGTGGCTTGCGAATCTTTGCGATCTTCTTCGAGTCCGCACTCAGCTTATCGAAATACTCATTCGCGTCGGCCAGCGAACTCATCGAATAGACTCGCTCGATAGCTTCCATCTCGTGAATCAGTCGCACATACTCATGGCACATAGCCTCAGCCATGACTCGATCCGCCGCACTGCGCATCTCGTTCCAGTAATACTGCCAGACTCCGACCGGGCTAAGCGCCACCACTTCCTGTGTCAGTTGGTGGCGCTGTCGGCGCAGGTACTCGATGATCCTTGAGTCGGTTGCAGCATTGAGTGAGCGAGCGAGTGGAGCGATTTTGGAGAGCGGGAAGTTGTTTAGGATTCCGGAAGTTGAGTCAGCCTTGCCGCCAATGTCGGGATCGAGTGGGAAGGAACTGAGAAGGGAATCGATAATGTCCTCTGGGCTCAGATGAGCGCGCTGGACATAGACGTTGGAGGATGCGATTGGCATTTGATTCAGGCTCCTGACATTGAGTCGAGTAGGACGAATTGAGTCCATGCTTGGTTGGCTGGTTGGGTGAGCCATGCAGCACGAGCACGGCCCTTGCCGGTTTTGGTTCCGAGTGAAAGGATGGTGAGATAGGCGCAGAGTTCGTCAAGGTAACTTGCAGCCATCTTCATGAGTTGGCGACGGTCATTCAGACTCCCGTATGAAGCCTCACTGTATGGCTCGTCAGTGTTGACCACCGTGATGACTCGGTCGTAAAGACTCAAAGAGAACTCAGTGTCGGTGATGACTGGAATGGACGAGAAGATTTGGCCGCAGAGGACTGAGGGAGTCTCGGATGGTGCGATAGCCATGACTACTGATGGATCATGCTGGTCACGAATCACAGCGTAATACGGCTTGTGAATCCACCAGTTGAAAGCCTCGCGGGGATTTTCGGAATTGAGCATGAACAGGGATTTGGAAATGCCCAATGACTCAAGATGCTCAATGGTGGCAAGCTGGCCGGAAGTGTAATACTGCTCTTCGAAAGCAATGGCTGATACTGCACTGGAGCGAATCAAAGTGTCGCTGTGCCGGTTGACCATTGTGATGATGGGGCGGAAGGAGAAGTCGAGTTCGTGGGTGTTGCACAGATGAGTCAGATTGTGCAATGACTGCCAGAATAGCTTGAGCACCCGATCTTGCATCTGAACCGCGTAGGAGACGTGATGCTGAGTCAGGCGATCTTCTGTCAGCTGAGTCAGATTCTTGGCCTCAAATGCGCCAATGGGATTGAGGTCTTTGAGCCGGGCGAAGTGAGTCTTGTAGAAGTCGTAGGCTTTGACTGCTTCGTGACTCATCTTGATCTCATGCGCATGCTTGAGCACGGTAGGGAATGATGAGTGCGGGAGATTCCGAAGCAGGTATTTGTGCCACGGAAAGTGCTTGGTGACTACGTTGGAGAACTGAAGCATCACCTGCCGCATGGCTGTGTAGTCGGTGAGATAGAGCGGGAATGACTCAGCGAGGTCCCAGCCGTTTGCAGCCCCGTAACAGTCTGGAATCTGCTGATAGATATTAAGGGGCAGTGAGGGCATGTCGAATTCTGTGGCAATGAGATTTCCGTCCATGGGGATGGTCCTTTGATTCATAGGGTTGGAAATGGCTTGGTGAGTAGCTAGGAAGCCTGGCCGCCTCGGGAGCACGGCTGGAGAACGGCCAAGCAGATTTGATTTTTAGACCTGAGTCTTTGACTCAAACTCTTCCCTTGTGCCGATACTCTGATCGACTGGAGTATTCTCGGTCTTGGTCTGAATCGGCTCGTTGGGTCCGAAGTCAGCGGCAGCAGGTTCAGCAGGCAAGTGGAAGTCGATGATCGATAGGTAGCTGGTCAGGATTCGCTCAGCATTGACCCAAGTGCGTGGGACTTGCAGCCACCGCCATGAGTCAGTTGATGGACCTTCGAACGAGCCATTCGTCATAGTCAGATATAGCTTGGTGCGGAGATAGTAGTAACCATCCGATGGTGTGAATGTGTTACGCTGAGTCAGCATGTTGTAGGCTTGATCAAAGATGGTGTGGAGTTCAACGCTTAGCATTGAGTCCTCTTGGCGCTCCCTGCGCTCTGAGAACAGTTGGAGCACGATGCTCATGAGTTCGTATTCATAGCGCCATTGGTAATGAGTCAGCTTCGGGTTATTCCGCTGGTTGACAAAGTCGGTCATTGTGTTCTCTGCTTCCAATTCCGCAATCTGATCCCTGAGTTTGAGAACCCGCCAGAAACTCTGAATCCCGATACCGCCAACGAATCCTGTAGCCATGACCATAAAGATGAATTCGAAGCGCCAGAGTGAAGTGTAGTGATAGACCGTGGCTCCGAGTCCGGCTATCAGAGCAACGATGCAGAGACAAAGCCAGCCGAGAGTCCATTCGCCAGTTCGCTCTTGATTCAATTTGATAATATTCTGCTGGTGTTTGGTGATTGTCATAGTTCTGACTCCATTGGTTAGGTTGGGTGAAGAAATTCAAATTGAGACATGATTATAATAAAATTTGCTTTATTTGTCAATGGCCGCCGTTGGCTCAACCGTTCTCGCCCAATTATAAGGCACGAGCGCATGATGCGTCATGAGTCAGCTAGGATTGTATTCGATCGCAGCGCAACAGGGCATTTGGCCGAGCACCGAGTTCAGGGCCGGATATGAAGAGGGATGATTCGAGAGTTGAATTGAAGGTTGAGTCAAAAGCAAGGTGATCGCGGCGGCTCCCGAGTTGGTCAACAGACGCAGCAAGCATTGCTGAGATTGCAAGCCTATCGAGTCTACTTATGACGCAACAAGAGATTCGATAACTGGTGGTGATGGGGGAATCAGTGTTGACCAACTCAGGGCGGCCCCGGCTTGCTTCACTCCTGAGTCAGTTACCATTGCTCCTGCTGTTGCTCCTGCGGTAATCTCACATAGGGAGAAGTGTTGACCAACTGAGTCAGCTGCCCATGCTGCTGCGATCTATTTAATAGATATAGGGCAGGATAGCAATGTTGACCAACTGAGGAATGCTCTTGTGAGTCAGATGACCCGGACTCGTCTCGTTTCTCAAAAAACTGTATGATAAGAGTGTATTCTTTATTCTCATTATTTTTTGACCCTGCCGACGAATACATTTCTACTTGAATTCAAACAGAAACGCATTCGTCGGCAGGGGTACGATTTTACATAGAATAAAGAATACACTCTTATCTTACAATTCTCTCGAATCCGCCAGATACGCAGAGGGATGATTCGTAAGCACACGCATGCACGGACTCACGCGCACATATACGCCGGCGCACTCGCAGTCCGCGCAGGACAAGGGCAATTCGTGAGCCAAAGCGAAAAAAGTGCGTCAAATCGCAAAAAGTGCAAAAAGTCGCTTGTAATCATTTCAAAACTGTGAGACGTTAAATCATGGACAGCCCAAGAGCGTCCCGACTACGAGTCAATCGGCATGGTGCTGACTGACTCACTTAACCGACTATCAACACTCAATCGGAGATATCCAATGTCTGACAAAGCAATCGCACTCACGACTCTGCTTGACGAAAAGGCAATCGCAGAAGTCAAAAAGGCAATCGGCGGTGATCGCACTGTTTTCGCCAATCTCGAATCAGCAAGCGCAAAACTGCCTTCAGTGATCGAAATTGCCGAAAAGCACAACTTGCTCTTTGTTGCCGCTGGACTCGATGACGAAGGCAACATCGATGAGTCGATCTATTCCGGCAATCAGGTCGTACTCGCAACGGTCGGCACTCGCACAAAGCCAGCCGCTGGCGAAAAGGCGAAAATCGGCATCAAGGCTGTAGTCATGTTCCCGATGCCAACTGTGGAATCATTCCTTGATTTTGCCGAGGGCAAAGACTTCATCGCCAAGATTCTGGAAAAAGAAATCGCACTTGTCGCATTCCGTCAGATTCGCGACGCGGAAACCGATCTTGCATTCCAGCAGGGTGTTTCCAACTTCCCGCTCGACGCCAAGACCTATGCAACCGAGTCTGGCCGTGGCTCGATCGACATGGAAGCATACAACCTGCTGTGGCCCGGATTCCGCGAAATGCTCAAGAGCGACAATCCCGCGTTGCACGGCTCGCTGCCAAGCAAGGAAGAAATGTACAAGGCGATTCGCTCGAAGGCTTTTGCCGAGGCATGCCCGAATACAGCACCTTGGGAAGAAAACGGACTCGTCGTGCGCGTTGCCGAAATTCTCATTACGGCTGGCGGCAACATGCTGAACCCCGAAACCAACGAGCCTGACCCGGTTGACGTTTCCAGCATCGAATCATGGCTGGCATCGCGTGATGAAGTCAAGCTCACGTGGTCGGCACCGAAGGAAAAGAACTTCGATATCCTTGCGACTGCCAAGCTGTAATCAGCAAGGCGAATCAATCGAAGCTAGAAGGGTCGGGGGCTTTGTCTCCCGGCCTTTTTTGTATGCTGAATTCTTGCGCAACCCTAGCACCATGGAGTGCACGCTATGAATGATAAGCCGACTCTGAACACCCATACCTTCGCTTGGATGACTCCTATGATTCACGTCAACAACGTGGACGTTGAGGGGTTGAACTTCACTTGCGTTGTGCCCGAGGGACTCGACCCGGTGGCCGATTGGGAAGAGATTCTTGAACACAACTTGACTCTGAACGGGCTGACCATTGCGGACGTGAGTGCGATTAGCATTGAGATGCACAACATCGCAACGCCTATCCCGGAGCCTGATCCCGAAGATTAACAGGCACGGTGAGTCCAAGGGCTGGCTTAATTGCAATGGGCGGCCAGCCCTTGTTGACTTACCGGTTTAAGTCTGCCATTGTAATCAGACAGAAGGCAAACCCGCCTGATTACAAGGACAGACCGACATGACAAAGAATCAGCCAATCGTCAGCCACTATGTACTCAACATCGCCAAAGCCATTCAGGTGCCCGGTGGACTACGCTATGAGCATTGGGCCTCTGTCGAATTCCCCACAGCGAGTTTTGAGACTGCGAGAGCACGCACTAGGCTTATCATTGAGGGGCTTAACCTGACTACGCAGACCGTGTTCCATCACACTCTGATAGCCAAGCATGCGATCACCAGTCAGACTGTTGAGGAGTGGACCGAATGAATTACCATGCCCGCCTTGCTTTGCTGATCCCATTGTTCACCATTGCCTATCTTGCCTTCATGTCCGCCATAGGCCTGACGACTTAAATATCCATCTATCCCTTTCTTATCTCTTATCCCTTACCTTTACCCTGTGGACTCAAACCCGCAGGGTAATCCTTTAAAAATTTTCTCGCCTACGCTTCGCTTCGGCTCGGAAGAAATGGAGTCGCTAGTCGCGACAAGAAATTTCTTCTAAGTCGATTCGCTTCGCTCAACATAGTTTCTGGCTCGGCAAAGCCTCGCATTTTCAGAGCGGGGGGAGGTATACCCCCCAGTTCGCGACTCGACCCCAGCCATTAATATGGCACTCCAAAAATATACAACAAAATACCGGAGATAACACCATGACTCAAATGAACAGCATCTCGGGCGGGAATCAAGGTCGTGGTAATGCAGCGACCAGCAAGCAGTTGACTCCCGCGATGATTGAGTCAGAGCTTGGACTGGAGATTGGGGCTCTGGGGAGTATTGGCTGGTTGGTGTTGCAGGAGATGAGTCAGGGGACGGGGATTGACAGGATAGCCCTTGACTTGGGAACTGATGAGTCAGAGGTCAAGCTGCTTATTGAGTCGATTGTCGGTGAAGGCGAGGCAGGGGAGCAGAACTGGGCCCAAGCGATTGCCATGGTCAAGATGGCCCGACGACTCAATGATCACGTGATTGCGAATACTTGGGATGCGGTCGAGGCGATGGCGGTGGAGAAGCTAGCCAATTCGTTGAGTCAGATGAGGACTGACGGCGATCCGCTCAAGATGCTCGCGATTGCAGAGAAGGCAAATAAGGCGATTCGTAGAAGTGCAGGCGATCGGCTTGCAGGTGAGCGGAATCCGAACGCCCCTTATGATCCGCAGAATACAGGAGGGACTCACGTGAGTGTAACTCTACCAGCTGGGCAGCAGGGGCAGATTCAGTTAAATCTGTCGCCCCACGTGCAGCGCCAGCTATCAAATCCAGATCGAGTCATTGGTGGCGACACCAATCGAATCGGTAAACCTCGGGACCTGACCATGTTGCGTCTCGAGGACACACGCAGACTTGTCGAAGAGGCCAGGCCTGTTGAATCCGGAGCTGACCTCAACGGAATCGAAACAAGGCATAACCCTTTCGACAGTCTGCGTGGACTTATGATGGGAGATAGTGGTGATGCTGAATCCGACGAATGAGCCGGAGCTAGAGGTTGAGGACTCGACTCCGGTCTACTTTAACCGCATTGAGCTGATGACTGCGATTCGGCATGACTGTGTTGCAGCCCTCTCTTTCTATCTGCAGGAAGAGCTGACTCTTGAGGTCCCAGATTTCCATGAGTGGATCTGGAACGAACTTATGGAAGCTCTGAATGCGGAGAACTATAAGGCTGTCCGAGTCAGTTTGCGAAAGCTATTTGCGGTCCCGCGCGAGCATGCGAAGTCGACTCTAGCTAAGGTTGCTTGCATCCTACTCATGAAGTACACACCTTTTGGATTCCTGCTCTATGTCAGCAAGACCAACGGGCATGCGAAGAACGCGATTCGCGATATTATCTATTGGCTTGACAGTCCGCAAGAGTCCACGCTCTATGGCAAGGTTGTGGACGTCAAGTCAAGTGAGACTGACTCATTGTGGATTCGCGAAATCTGGTACCCAGACGCTGACTTCAACATGCGTAAGAAGCGTGTGATTCTGAAGGCCTTGGGTGCGGACCAGCAGGTTCGTGGTTTGCTCATCATGAATCGTCGTCCTGAGATCGTCGTAATCGATGACATTGAGGACAACGACAACACGACTAAAGAGCAGCAACCCAAGCTAGATGAGTGGTTCATGGGACCTCTCTTCAAGTCATTCGCACGTCGCCACTTCGTCCTGATGATCGGGAATATGATTCGCGACACGACCCTGCTAGCTCGGCTCAGCAAGATGCCTATCTGGCGTCCGACTGTCTACGGTTCTATTGTTCGTGACTCAGTAACCGGAGAGCTGCGGCCACTCTGGCAAGGCCGATGGACCATGGAAGCGCTGATTGCTGAGTATCGTGAGTACGTCAGTGTCGGCACGGCCCACATCTGGGAAGCGGAAATGATGAACTTGACTCAGAACGAGATTCTGGGCAAGAACCTTGTCAACGTCCCTCTGTGCCATGATCCCGATCCTGATGAGGTCGAAGCTGGATTCATCATGCTCGATCCTGCCTTTGGTGAGAAGAGCCATAATGACGACTCCGCTATCACTGTGCACGTTCGACTCAATGGCATGCTGAAGCCTCGCATCGTAGACAAGTGGGTCGGTAAAACTGATGAGAACGGCCTGCTGGCTCAAATGCTGGAGATGAGTTATAAGTGGGGTCTGACTACCTGGGTCATTGAATCGGTAGCGGCACAGAAGCTATTCATTCCGCTGTTCAAGTTGCTGCTCAAGGACCAGGGCATCAATTCCGACGTCTTCGTGATTCTCCCTGTCCAAGGCGGCAACAAGACTAAGGCCTCACGAATCCAGGCATTCACCTCCACCTTCATGGCCCAGAGCTATCTCATCTCTGAGTCAAACAGCCAGATCGTGAATGAGCTCCAGCTGTACAATCCCGCTACCACAAAGCATGATGACTTGATCGACTCCGCAGCCTATGGCCCAATCGTCTGGCAGCACTTCCCGGAGATCATCAAATCGCAAGGCGTGCAACAAGTCGCGTTCGCCGCTTTCAACTCACCTGAGTCAATGATCCAGCGTGATGCCCTCACGGTCTGCAATTATTGAGTCGATAGGGGTTGAGTCGAAGAGCCGGCCGAGAATCGCGCAGAAGGCTCCCCGAGGTACGAGGGGGCCGACAAAGCGAAGCGCGGATAGCCGGCGATGAGAGTCACAGAGGAGATCACTACGAGCAAGATTATTGAGTGAACTAGCGGAGCAGATGACGAGGAGACGATAGCGAGCGCCAGCGAGCGGGCTCCGAGGAGTCGTTGCGAAGCTGTGAACGGAATCTTGTCTCGGGGATCGACGATCGGTACCCCAGAGACGAATCAACGAGGTTAACAATGAGCTTTACGAACTTTGAGGACGTGAATGTTAAGCAGCCTGAGTTCAAGCTGCTTAAGAATCAGCGACCCATCACGATCCCAGATGAAAAGATGCATACGAAGCTGCTCGACTATCTAAAGTGTCGACTCGCTTCCGATCAGACACGGCGATCGATTCGTCTGCAGCGGTATTGCGACATCGATCGAACGGCGTCCACCTGGCAGAAGCTGACTCCTGAGGACACACAGCGAGCCAACAGGCAGAGGAATACCGGTAAGTCGCAGGCGATTCACATGAATTTGCCTATGGTCCAGACTCACACGGACGACATGGTGTCGTTCTATGCCGGTGTCTACAGCCCGACCAATGGCTCTTTCTTCGAGTCGGTATCTGCCGAAGAGAGCGCTCAGTTGCGGCCTATCGTCGAGCAGATGAATGCCTATGCAGTCAAGTCAAAGTACTATAAGAACCTGAGTCAAGCCCTACGCGACTTGGTCAAGTACAACATTGGTGGTTTGCTGACTCGCTGGGTGTACGATACTCAGGATGAGCTCGGCTTCGATGATGCAGACTGGGTGTACTACGGTCGAGTCGATATGTACAACGTGATGTGGGACCCAGCAATTGCCGATCCGTCTGACATTGCGAAGAAAGCTGAGTGGGCGGCGATTACGTATCCTGTGACTCGCCGCTGGTTGATCGAGCGTGAACTCGAAGCTATCATCTCCGGTGCTGGTAATGTGATCAGCGAGAAGGGTCAGAGTAATCAGAACAAGGCCAAGTGGTACAAGTATCCGCCGAGTGAGGCTAACATCTCATTCCAGGATGCTCAGTCTGATCACGGCTCAGGTATGTCGGAGGCTGCTTGGAAGTCGTATGGCGTTAGTCTGCAGGTTGATTCGGCTGTTGACATCAACGGCCATGAAATCGTTGAAATGTATTGCTGGCTCCGTGCTAAGGACTTCCGACTCAAGTCTGATTCTGTAAGCCCTATGCGTGCCGAGACCTACACATTGTGGCGATTCTTGATTCTGGATGACTCGCGAATCATTCTTGCGGTACCTTTTGATCGACGTGAGGCGCCTGATGAGGGTTCTCGACTCGACATTCCGATGTATCTCGGTTACATGCTGCAGGACAACATGCTTGATGCCCAGCGGTCGACTGCCGAGTTGCTGGCACCTTTCCAGAACTACGGCTCGTTTCTGCTGAATTCGAACATCGATCAGGTCAAATCTGAGATTTTCGGACTCAGGGTTTACGACCCGTCGGCACTCGACATGTCGCAGGTAACTCCTGGCTCGACAGCGCAGGATATCCCGTCCAAGGCTCCAGGTCGGGATGTCAAGACGATCATTCAAAAGGTCTCAGGCACTGGCGGGAGTCGACAGCCTCTGCAAGACCTTGAGATGCTGATGGGTTTGATGCAGCGATTCTTCCCTGCGCAAGCTATGCCTGCTCAAATCGCCGGTATTGACCGCGCAGTCACGCAGCAGGTGACGGCATTGATTCAGGGTGTGAATCGTCGGTTGCAGATGACCATGCGGATTCTGGACGATGATATTCTTGGGCCGGCACGATTCGCTGGTTATGTTGCGGCACTGAATGATCCAGCCACGGCAGGTATTCAAGTCTCTGATGACTTGGCTCGCAAGATGATTGGTTCTGGTGTCATGCAGTTGAATCGTGAGATGGCTGCGTCCTCTATGCAGCAGCTGATCTTCGCCCTGATTCAGAATCCAGACAGTGCTCAGCGCTATGACGTGCCTCGCCTGTTTGACATCTGGAGTCGCATGATGAATATGGAGGTGACTCTTAGCGACGTGGTTCGTCAAGAGGCGCCGCCAGAACAGCAACAGCAGCAAGTTCAGTAGGTGACTAATGAGTCGGTCGGAGATCCTAGACGCCGAAGAGTCAGCTATCTTAGTACTCGCTAACTCTGGCTACTATCGGCGACAGCGAGAAGAGCTTGAGGCCCAGATTCTCACGTACGTTATGAGTGCTGAGAGTCTGGACCTCAATACATTGCGAGACTACCAAGCCACTCTCAGACTGCTGACGCGGTTTGAGCAGGAAGCAGACTCGCTCCTAACAAGATTCCATAACCCAGGAGATTAAAATGGAATACTCAGTACAGAAGTTCTTTGGTCGAATCGCTCGTGGGCCTTCGGGCTTTGGCGGTGGCGGCGGTGGCCGAATCGAATATGTTCAGGGCGATGAGCTGAACTTCGATAATGAGGGCGGCGAATCTGGCGACGATGAATCGCAGGACCTGCTCGATGAAATGAATGGTGGCGAGGACCCAGAGCTCGCTCGACTCATGGCCGCATTGTCGGGCGAGGACTCCGGTGAGCAAGAAATTTCGGGTGACAGCAATTCGTTGTTGGGTATGCTCTTAGGTAGTGATGAGCAGCCCGACGAGGATTTGAGTGACGATCAGCTCAAGGCTCTTATGACTCAGGAGCAGGAAGGACTCAAAACCTTTCTGGCTGACGGGATCAAGAACTTCGCTTTGCCGGAGGATTTGATTCCGGAAGATTTCAACCCGAACGATCCTAAGCAGCTGCGGACTCTGCTTAATAATTCTAGCCGACTGGCGGTATCGCAGGCGTTGACTCTGGCGTTCAAGCCAATCCAGTCAGCCCTGCAGCACAATGCTCGTGAAATGAATCAGCGCATGCGCAGAGCGAGCAAAGAGGCTGTCGGTGACAATTCGTTCAACCAGATGCTGTCGGAAGCGATTCCGGCAATCAGTGATCCGAACATCGGACCTGTGGTCAGGAATCTGGCTGCCAAGGCCCGCGAGCGGTTTCCGAAACGTCCGCAAGATGCCATTCTGGCAACCAAGAAGGCTATGGCGACTCTCGGCCTGTCTACCACGATCAAGAAGCAAGGTGCTCCATCTGTGGATGCTCTTGACTTGTACACTGGTCGTCCGACACGACGTTGAGCCGGCTAGACTCTAACTAGCTTAAACGAAACAACGCGACGCAGAAAGGAAATGACATGGCTGTACGCGGCGTATTCACCTCTCACTCAGGACTCATTGGGGAGCGGGGGACTGACCTTTCTGCTCGCGTCCTGACTCGCGGACCTGCAGGTCAGGCACCGCTTCTGGCATTGTCCTCGGGCATGCCCAATGAACCTGCGACTCAGACATCCTATTCGTGGATCGAAGACGAGCACATCTCCGGGAATCAGACGGTTGTCACCGGCGGTTCTGCAACTGAAACTGAATTCACCGTTGACTCTGTCGGTATTTGGACTCGCAAGACGATTCTGATGAACGAAGACACCGGCGAATACATGTTCATCATCGACCTGACTGACACGACCATTACGGTTCGCCGTGGTCATGCTGGCTCTGTTGTGGCTCCCGTAGTCGCCGGCCAGAAGCTCCAGTCGCTCGGCACTGCGCATGCTGAAGGTTCGGGTCGTCCTGAGCCTGTGACTCAGCGCGGTGAGGAGTACACGAACTACGTTCAGATTTTCAAGAACGCGTGGGCAATCACTGGCACTGCCAAGGCCGTCAAGTTCATCACCGGGAGTCAGATGGCCCGGGATCGTCAGCAGTGCTTTGCATACCATGCTGAGGATATTGAGCGCGCGTTCCTCTGGGGCCGTAAGTCGGTCGGTGTTCTTGATGGCGAGCAGCTGCGTACCTCTCATGGTATTCTGGCTCAGATTCAGGAGTACGGCGGACTCGTCGAAGCGGCAACGAATGGTGGGAATCCGGGCGAATACTCGATGCGCCAGTTCCAGCACTTCATGCGTCGAATCTTCGACAAGAACATCAAGGGCGAGCCGAACGAGCGTATCGCATTCACTGGCTCCGGCCTGCTTGAAGTCATTCAGCACATGGTGATGATCGATTCGTCTTATGACATTTCGGTCAACGAGACTGCATATGGTATTCAGGTCACGACGATTCGTGGCTTCAATGGCCAGCTGAAGCTCGTTACTCACCCGCTGATGGTCGAGAACGAAAAGTGGAGTCATGAGCTCTATGTGATTCACCCTGGCGGTGTGAAGAAGCGGACTCTGCGCCCGACTTGGAACGAAGAGTTCACGGCCGGCCGCCAGAACAACAACGGCAAGGATGCTGACGAAGGTTACATCGCCGTTGAAATGGGCTTCGAGACTCGTGGCGCTGCTTGCATGGGCATCCTCACGAACGTTCAGGAAGCCGTTCCCAGCTTTCCGCAGTAGTCTCTGACTCGTGGAAAGGGCGGGCAGAGGGGCTTGGATCTCCGACTCTGCCCGCCCGCTTCGATTCAACCTCTGGAGGTCATGGAGAATCCAATGGCTAAACGTTACAAGAGCCTTATGGCTCAGAACCTGACTATCGGACGGTTCAACTTCCGCGGCAACCTCATGGTCCTCGAGTCGGACGATGATATTGTCGAGTTCGAAACCTTGCTGGCAAAGCAGCCGACTTATATCTCGGTGCAGATCGTCGAGGACTTGAATGTCCAGACTCAGCGAGCTATTACGCCGGGCGACTTGGCGATCCGTGGCGCGAGCAGCACTCGCAAGCTTGGCTACAAGGGTCAGGACTCGCGAGCACTGGAACCCCATGAGGATCCAAAAGCTCTGCAGGCCAAGCTTGATGCTCAGGCTCTGGAGCTTGAAGCACTCAAGAAGCAGCTTGCTGATCGTTCGACTCAGGAGCAGTCCATCGATAAGACTGCTGTTACCGTCACCACCTCGACAGAAGACCCAGCTAAGGGTGCTGCCGAGACTCCGCAGCCCGATGCGGCCCAGAAGGCTGCCAAGCCTGCCCTGAACTTCACAGGCAACAAGCCTGCCTAAGTACTCCCTGGAGTCAGAGACCATGACAACATTAACTCAAGTCGTCGATACTATCGTGGCTGAGGTGAAGCGGCGAGATTTGACCTCCCGAATTACAACTTTCGCCAACCAAACGATTCGTGAAGTGCATGCACAGCCGAATCAGATGGGCAGGTCTCTGACTTTCAAGGCTAATCTGCACGAACGGATCCTGATTCCAGACGTCGATACTGGCTTTGTTTGGCCTATTCCAGAGGCTCGAAACTTCCAGCTGCTCAGCGATGTGTGGTATCAGATTCCAGGGGTTGCTCCTCTGGAGCGGACTCCAAGCTCTGCCATGGAAAACCGACATGAGGTCAACGGACGATTCTATTTCTATCGTTCCGGCGACTCATACGTCTTCGATGGCTATGGTGGGATGGATGCACCCATCATGATTGCTTACCATAGCTTCCCTCGCCGGCTGACTCACTATCTGCAAGACGCTCCGGTACTCTGGAATGAGGAAGAGCAGCGTTATGAATTCAGCGCTGCTTATGATTCGACTCCGGAGCTTAGGGAGGAAGCACTCCTCAAGAGCACGAACTGGGTGCTCGAACGCTGGACTGACGTTATCCTTGAGGGAGTCAGAGCGAAGACCTATAAGTCTATCGGGGATGACGGCCGAGCGCGATTGTCTTACTCGTTGTACGAGTCGTCAAGGCCGCAGTTAGTTGCGGCAGAAAGTTATGAGTACATCCCTCGCGTGACGAGGTAACTCATGAATAAACTAGAGAATAGATTCAGGGAGTTTGGGCCGTATACGAATCAAGAGCTCATTCGAGACTTGAAATTGCTTGTTGACGATCTCAATGAGCGTCTGGGGGTTATTAACTCAAGACTGGAAGCCTTAGAGGCTGCCGTAGGAGAGGATGACTGACAGATGGCAAGGACCAAACACCGACTCAAGGGGGCCTCACAGGAAATGAACGACTTAACAGTCATTACGGCCGGCGTGACTCTGGCCTTCTCTACCACTGAGGTCTGGGCGCAGGTCATGTTCTGGGTTCCCGAGAGCATTAAGTTTCTCGGACTCGTGGCCACAGTTGTCTACCTGATTTTTCGGGCAGGCAATGAAGTTCGTAAGTACCTGCGCGATAACCGACCAGGAGATTCAACGTGACCAAATGGATGAACATTGCGATTGCCGAGATCGGAGTCAAGGAGATTCCAGGCAAGGAGCACTCGACCAGAGTCCTTGACTACCACTCAGCTACCGGACTCGGCGCTAAGGATGACGAAACACCCTGGTGTGGTAGCTTCGTTGCTTGGGTATTCAAGCAGGCTGGAATCGATTATGCCGATGTGTGGGCCAGTGCTGCGGGGGCACGACAGTGGCTCAGGTGGGGCCAGCCTCTGAAGTCTCCGATTCACGGCGCTCTCATGGTGCTGAGTCGCGGGACCTCTCCGACTGCTGGACATAACACTTTCTTCGTCGATTGGGTCGATGAGGAAAAGGGAATCTTCAACGGACTCGGCGGCAACCAGTCTAACTCGGTTAATGTCAGCCGGTATCGCATGAGCGATGTGCTCGACGGCGGGATTCGTTGGCCTAAGGAAGTCGCGATTCCTGTGGCGGAACAACCGCTTGGTAAGTCCGGCGTTGTCCGTTGGTCCACGGCAGGTCTGGTCGGGTTCTTCACCTTGATCGGCGACAACATCAGTACGATTCTCGATTCGTTCACTCGTGCCGATGCTGAGTTCTCCAAGGGGACTATGCTGTCCGCGATCGCAGCGGCTCTGATTCTTGTGGCACTCATTGGCGTGATTCACTCACGAGCAAAGGGTCGCAAGGACGAGAAGAAGATTCAACACGGTGACTCGTGATGGAGAATCTTGCGACCGCATTGATCAGTCTCGGAGTCGCTATTGTTGCGGGCCTGGGACTGATTCTCGCAGCGTTTACCGGCGGTAAGAAAGCTGGGCGCGACGAGGCACAATTGGATTTGTTCGAGTCAGAAAGGAAGGCCCGAGATGAATCGTCTGACAAAGCTCGTCGCGCTTCTGATGCTCGCCGCAACTCTGACCGGATGTCAGACGACGGGTATTGGATCGACTGAAGGCTGGGTTCGACTCAGCGACGTGTGTGCCAGCTGGCAACCTACGCGGCGTGCCTCAACAGACCACCCGATCACCATTGAGGACTCGCTGGCAAATAATGCTGCGCGGGCTGTGTGGTGCTCATGAGTTTGAATGGCGCGATTGCGACTCGTCTCATTGACGATCTGCGTAATGAGTTCCAGCTGCCGATCGCTACGGCGCAGGGGATTGTCGGGGCATTAGCGATGGAGTCAGGCGGGTTTAATACCCTGCAGGAAGTCCAACCGCTAATCCCCGGCAGTCGAGGCGGCTATGGGTATGCTCAGTGGACTGGAGTCAGGCGCAGGGCTTACGAGGCTTGGGCTCAGCAGGCTGGACTCGATCCTTCGAGCTACGAAGCGAATCGAGGTTATCTGTTTGAGGAGCTTCGTGGAGCAGGTGGGCATGATGGTCGAGTGCTGAATAAGCTCGCCGGAGTCGATAATGCTCACCGTGCCCAAGAGATCTTTACGAACACCTTCTTGCGTCCCGGGATTCCCCACATGGATGCTCGTCGACGTTGGACAGATCAGGTAATCGGAGCCTATGGCGGGGGTGGCGGAAGTAGCGGCCCTTTTGACGATCCCAGACTCCAGAGCGGCGTTGCGTATGCTACTGAGGGTCAGGGAGTCAATATTCTTGAGGCTTTGCTGAGTCCTGAGACTATGCGTTCGGGTGGCACAAGCGTGCCTATGAATGCGGAGCAGCTGCTGGGTTATATGGCTCAGAATGCAGTGGCTCAGAACCGAGGTGGGCAGGCTCAGCGGACTCAACAGACTGGGCAGACAAATCAAACTTCGATTACGAACGAAGCTGTAAAAGCCATTGTTGCTGCTATGACTCAGCAACCTAAGCCAATCACTGCGATTCTGCCAGGCGGAGCGCACGCACAGGAAGGAGAAACGTCAATGGATTTGACGCAACTCATGCAGGCTGCGATGCTTGCGAATCCGCACCAGACAGTCAATGCGTTTGGCGGTGAGAGCCAGTCAGTAAATCAGATTCTGTCTGGTGCTCTGACCCCGGCCCAGTTCGTTGAGACTGGAGTACCTTCGAACAAGATGCCCGAGGTTCCGGAGCTGCCGATTCAGAGTATGCTGGAGCAGTTCGCAGCCTTGCTTGGCCGTTCTCCCGAGTCTGAAGGCGAAGGTGGTTCAGGCGTAGGGTCAGGTAGCGGCGGCTCTGGCGGCTCAGGAGGTTCTGGTGGCACGAACAGCGAAGGCATGGCTTACAAGCGCCCGCACAAGATCGGCCTGAAGAATCGCAAGGAAGGCGGCGACAAGCTGAACGAAGAGAAATATCAGTACGAGGACCCACCTGAAGAGGATTCCAAGTCCTCGGCGTCTTCAAAGAGTCGTCGGAGGTAGCCATGGAAGGGCTCAAAGGTCAGTTCAAGGTCAATGGGGAGTGGATTGATAATCAGTTCACTCTCATGGGTGCCGAGAGTCTATTGCGTTCGGCATTCTGGCGAGTTGCCCAGACTTGGCACATCGGATTGTGCGCCAGTATCCCAGCAGATCGACTCACGCTAGAGGATGTTGTCGAGCCGACTATCGGGCTGAATGGCTACAATCGACTCGCAGTGCCGTTGACGCAAGCCAATTGGCCGAATTTGTCGCAGTCAGTTGGTGAGGTCCTGATTGAGTCGAGGAACCTCACATTTCCGCTCGAAGGCCCGATTGATGTCGGAGTGAATCGGCTGTTCATTACGGACGGTCAAGTCGTTATCGCGGTCAGTACTCCGTTTGCGGACAATCTGCAAATCCTGAGCGAGCCATATCAGACTCAGTACCGTTTCTTTTTCCGTTGAGGGTTATGCCATGCGAGTCAGAGGCAGTGATATCAAGTCCTATATGCCTGCGGTTGACCCGCGTGCGCATGATGAGGTTCGGGTGCTTGGCGGCCGTAACTACCTCTTTGACTCAAAGGGCCCTAAGTCTGGTTTCGACTGTCGAGTACTGACTCCCTTCCCATTCGGGGCGGAGGATGGTGTCGAGAGTCGAACAGACGAAGGCCTGACGGTGGTGTTTACCGCAGAAGCCGCTATGCGCTGGAATGAAGGCGTTGTGACTCACTGGGACATCCTTCAATTGTGGGATGAGAAGCTGACGAAAGCTCAGCAACAGGACCCATGGTACCTGAGTTACATGGAAGGGAACTGGTACGCAACTCACTACACACGTGGGTTCTTCCGAATCTCTCAGCATCCGCTCACTGGCGCGTTCAGCATGGTGCAACTCACGGATGCTGACATTCCGGGCCTACCTGATGGTGTTCGAGGCATGCGAGTCGTACGTAATCGCATGATCCTGACTACGGATGAGGCGATTTACTGGACCGGTACAGGGACTGTCGACTTTACACCGGCTCTTGGCGGCGCTGGATTCCAGCTCACATCCTCGTTTATTCAGGGTGAGTTCATTGGAATCAGCGACTTCCAGGCCGGTTTCGTCGTATGGACCGAGTATGGCTCAGTACTTGCGGAATTCATTGGCGGAGATCTGACGTGGCGCTGGTCTCCGACTCCGAGCTCTGAACGTCCAATCGGGCTCAGGTCTATGGCTACGCTCACGAACGGTGTTTCGGTATTCTTGAGTCAGCGAGGGCTGAAGTTCACACAGGGCGGCAATGTGCCACAGGATTTGACTCCGGAATTCAATGAGTACCTGCGAGAATATCTCAAGGACTCTTCGGCTGATCCGAGCAAGTGGTTGCTGACTTATGATCCGACTCGCGAAATGATCTTTATTTCCGAGTCTCTGGATGACCTGAACTACTGGCGGACTCTGGTTCTCGCACCTACGATCGATAAGTGGGGTGAGTTCTCTGACGCAGTCTTCGGATTCATCACACTGCCTGGCGGTCGATTCGGCTATGTCGGAATGGATGGGATCGCGAGGTACTTTGCCGACGTGGGAGGTCGTGAGATTGACCCACCGACTGAGCGAGGTTTGAATCGGCTGTATCCGAGAGTGCAGAAGAATCACAGCCCGGCCCCATCAACGTCCTTTATCTGCTTCGCTGCAGCCCCTGGATTCGAGAACAGGCCATCGCGTGTTCCAATTCGTGCACCTGGGTGGGCCGAGCCAGAGTCACTGGTTAATCAGCCTTTGAGTCTCGGCGGCATGGACTCCTGCCTTGAGTTGGGCTACTTTCGCCCACCTGAGTTGCAGAATGCTGCGGACGAAGGGATTGAGATACAGGAGATTCTTGTTTCGACTCCGAGGTCAACACCTTGGTTCGACCCTGACTTCACTGTTGAAGGGCACGAGGAAGATTTCTACTTCGAGTACGAAGACTGGAATGCTATGCCAGACTCTTACGAGGACTGGAATGCTCTAGCAGATTCGTATGAGGATTGGAACAGTCCTTACATGAATTACCGCCCCTGGCAGTTCGGAATCTCGATCGAGAGCTCAATGGATGGTCGCGCGTACTTCGATATCGAGTACCCGACTCTAGCCACTTTTGCTGTCGAGGCTCGGACGTTCTCAATCTACACAAGTGGGCTCTACCATCGAATCAAATTCACCGCTATCGAAGCGGATGAGTATTACACCGTGACTCTGCTGGAGCTCACAATGTCCTATGGAGGGCAAATCGCATGACTAAGAATGTTAGCCAGCCGGGTGGCCCTGCGAGTTCGGAGAATCTGAAGCGTGGCTATCCTCGACAGCTTCGTATCGATGAGACTCGTCAAGAGATTCGTCTGCATGATGGTGTGACGCCTGGTGGCCATCGGATTCCGAACGCTGCTGGTGTGGCCCAGATGATTGCAACTTCCTTGGCATCGTCTGGATCGACCGGGACTCTGAATGTGTTCTCGCTCGAGAGTCAGCTGAGGGATGCTGAGGTGTCACTCAATGCTTTCGCTGTTCTCGGCGAGGGTGGCAAAGAGGACATCTTCCTGTGGGCTCCAGGCGAAGGGGATAACACGTCGATTCCTTCCAACGTCGAAGGGCACTGGAAGCGAGTGTCGTCTAAAATCCAGACCGTGGTGCACTTGGTCGTTGCCGGGATTCTGAACATTCAGTTTCTCGGTGATGAGCCAACAGAGGATCAGTTCAAGACTCTCTGGTGGTATGAGAACGAACTGTATGCTTGGGACGGAGAGGCTTATGTTGAGTCTACTCCAGAACTCATTGCAGTGAATCTCAAGTGGGTCATGGGGCTCGAGAACAGGTTTGATGCCCAAAGCATTCTGCTGACTACGACGATCCCTAATGATCTCGCTCCGGGCCTGTACTCAGTTGCGGCGACGAATCCTGAATTGCCAGAGGTGCTTGCAGGTGACTGGTCGATCAATCTGGTCTCGATGGCCCAGCATCCGACTCAGAGCCACCTGGGCAACTATCTGCTCTCCTACGTGCTCGGCACTGAGGCAAGGCTTTATGTCAAGCGTAAGCAGGCGAATAACTGGGTGCGAATCGATGCTGGTGCGGCATTCTCGACCGGGGATATCAAAACCAGTATCGTGAATGCGGACCAGTTCGGCTGGTTGCGGGCGGATGGCAGGTTGCTGAGTCGTGCGTCATACCCAGCCTTGTTTGCTGCGATCGGCACTACGTACAACACAGGAACCGTGCCGAGTGATCAGTTTCGGATTCCAGACTTCCGTGGAATGTTCCTTCGTGGGCTGGATGCGGGGCGTGGACTCGATCCTACAGCTGATCGGGCGCTTGGTTCGGTCCAGCAGTCAGCGAATAAGATTCACACGCATAATGCCAGTTCCGCAGGTGCTGGGTCGCACACACATACTGTGACTCTGAACGAAGCTGGGGCGCATACCCACACAGGTACTGCAACCTCTGCCGGAAATCACTCGCACACTGGTACTGCTGCAACCAACGGCGCGCATACCCACTCGGCGAGTTCTGGGTCGGCTGGGAATCACGCTCACTCTGGCACCACAGCGAGTGCGGGCGGGCACAGTCATAACGTACCTTCAGGCTACAACAACGGTAACCTGTCGTACGCTGCGAGGACTCGAGACGACGGTGGCGGCAGTATTCCGACTAACACGACTGGAGCGCATACTCACACCTTCTCGACGAATACGACAGGGGCCCACACCCATACGATTTCTGTCGCCTCGGATGGTGCTCACTCACACACCGTGTCCACGAATAACACCGGGGCGCATACTCACCCGGTGACTACGGTCTCGGCCGGTGCTCACACTCACACAGCGACAGTGGCTAGCGCGTCGAATCATACGCACGCAATCACGGTTGCAGATTCGGACGGAGAAACTGAGTCCCGCCCGATCAATATGCCTGTAGTCTATCTGATCAAAACCTAGGGAGAGCAAGATGCATTTTGATCCAGAAAGTTTGAATCTGATCGCAGCTTTCAATCCTTTGGCTCTGATCCCGATCGGCGTCAACTTGTTGTCCGGCCTGTTTGGTAAGCAGAATTCGCAAAGCCAAACACAGGAAGGGACTCAGACTCAGGCCACGGTCGGCGGCACTGCCCAGTCTCAGGTTCAGAACTCTGCTTCAGCCACGAATCAGGCGACGAATCAGAATACGAATCAGACCACGAACCAGGCTTCCCAGACTAACCAGACTGGTAACACTACGACGGATCAGTTCGGGAATACTGTCTCGGAGCAGATGCTTAACAGCCTGAGCCAAATGCTTTCGCAGCAGATGACTCAGAACAGTGGCACCCAGCAGACTCAGCAGACAGGTTCTCAGGTCGGCGCAGTTAACCGGCTCGACGAGACCACGAAGGCTATGCTGACTGACGCAGTGCAGGGCATGCTGGGCTCAGCAGGTGCTGGTGCTCAAGTGGCTCAGCAGATCATGGGTGAGCTTGGCGCAGTTGGCAATGACTTCGACGTCGACGGATTCGTGAATGGGATTATGCAAGGCGCTGAGGCCCGAACTGCTGCCGAGCTTGAGTCAGGGACTAGCCGCATCGCCAATGAAACCGGGGCTGCGAACAACTCTAACTCAGCGGCAGCACTTCTTACGAGTCGTCTGCAGAGTGATGCGACGGCAAACCTCGCCGCTACGCGAGCCAATGCTGTTGCTCAGGGTGAAGAGATTCGCAGGGCTGGGCAGACTGCTCGTCATGAGACCATGGGTATGGCTGGTCAGCTTCAGGATAACAGCTTGCAGCAAATGCTAGCCGGGCTTCTCGGAGCCGGTGAGAGCTCTCAGCAGACGAATCAGCAGAGTGGTACCACTACCGATCAGTCGACTTCGACACAGACTGGTTCACAGACTACGAACACGCAGGAGCAGCAGACTGGGAATACCCAGCAGCAGCAGACCACGAATCAGCAGTCGAACCAGCAGACAAATACAAGCCAGTCTACGAATTCTCAGACTTCGCAGTCTAGCAACACTGCAACGACTCAGGCCTCGACTACTGAGGCTCAGCAGGCCCAGACCCAAATCGGGCTTACGGAAACTGAGTCAACCAACAATACTACCGGCAACACTCAAGAGGGTGGCGGAATCGGCGGACTGCTCGGCGCTTTGGGCGGGATGTTCAACGCTACCTTCGAAGGTACTTAATCGGAGATTCAAATATGTCTATGTTCAGCCTGACTGCCATTGGTGACGCACTTGGCAACGGACTCCCAGACCTGCTGGAGCGTCAACAGCAGCAGGCCGAACTGACTCTGCAGCGGCAGGAAGAGGAGCGACAGCTTCAGGAACGCCAGCAGGCTCTGGCCGAGAGGAATCGTCAGCAGACTGCGGCAGTTTCTAGTCAGAGCTTTCAATCTGCAGAAGCAAATCGTGAGGTTCAGCTTGCTTTGCTGGGTCGGATCGATGAGAATGTTCGCAAGGCCGAGCACGCCATGGAGCTCACGGACTCAGGAAACCCCTTTGACCGTGTACTCCTGTGGGCCATGCAGCAAACCGACCCTGCTTACACTCGCTCCGGCAACGCTGAGCGCATCAACTATCTGACGAGCACCTCGCAGGCCCTGGGTTATGCCGAGGAGATTCGGCAACAGGGCTTCCAGGATCGACTCGCTCAGATCAATATGCAAGAGGCGGTGGCTCTGGAGCGTGAGGCTCAGGGCTTGCAGACTCTGCAGATGATGGAGACGCAGGGCCAGGAACTGATCAATCTGTCGATCCAGAATCAGGCAGATCGGCTGACGTTCTTGACTCAAAGCAACGCTATGCAGACGCAGGCGATCTCCAACATGACTGCCCAGCAAGTTTATGACTCTGAGCGCATGATTACTGAGGGCGGCCTTGACAGCTTGAATGTTGGTGGTGTGACTCTGAGTGCTGCCCAGATCACGGCTCGTGCTGAAGAGATGCGTGAACGTGAGTACTTGGTGCATAATGCCAAGCTGCAAGCCAACGCGAGCATCCTCAAATATATGCCGCTTGAGGAGCTGACTCGTTATGAGTCTGAAGCCTTGACTGGCAACGGCACGGCAGTGATTAACGGCCAGGCTGTGCCACTTCTGCAAATCCAAGAGCAGAAGATGATTCGTCGACAGGCATCTCATGACGAGAATCTGCAGACGGAAGCTGAGCGCTTGTTTGAAGAGAGTATGCTGCGTCGGACTCAGAAGCATATTCTCGATGGCATGACCATCCCTGAGCTGAATCGACTGGCTGCGGCCGGCGGCGACAATGGTGATGGGACTCCACGCTTCGACGTAGGCATGGTGACTGCGCGCCGGGATGAAATGGTCGCTGCGCAATCTGCGAATCTGGACTTCCAGCGTATGCAGGCTGAAGCAGCTAACCCTGCTGCTAACGTAGTCAGGCACATTGATTACCTTGATGCAATGCAGGCCAATGCTGCTCCTGGCTCAGCCCTCTATGAGGCAATCGAGACTCAGCGTCGAGCAACCTATGTTGCAGCCGGTTGGGCTCTTGATGACTCAAGAGACAGTGCACTTGGTCGAATCGCTGCTGAGGCTGCTGTCGCTGGCTCGCGTCAGAGCGTAGAGCAGGCAATCGATGCCGAGGCTATGCGATTGGCTGGCGGTAATGAGTCACTTGCTACGATTCATGGGTTCCAGCTTCGCGGTATGCCAGTTCCGCCTCAGATCGTGGAGAACCATCTGCTCAGTGAAGTGCAGAAGGGTAACTCAGTCGAAGCGTGGTTGCCGCAAGAGACTCGTGCACTGTTCACACAGGAGTACCAGCGCCATCGTGCTGAGATTCTCGGCAATCCTTTGGTCCGAGTCAGCGCTACGGATGCAAGTAAAGAGGCTGCTGCCATGGCTTTGCAGGCTGTGAAGCAACAGTCCATGCAGGGCATCACTGAGAACTTCATGACCTATCAGACGAGTCTGCCGGGCAATCCTATCCACACACTCATTGAGCAGGGTAAGATGCAGCAGGGTGATATCTTGCTCATGATGCGTCGAGCCGATCAGGAGGGTGCTGCCCAGTATCAGCAGGCCAACGGACTCAGTGATGAGGAGATGGAGGCTCGGCTCACAGGTGCTGTGCAGGATACTGAGCTCGCAAGGACTCAGACTGCTCGACTCTTGATGCAGCTCGACGCCTTGCAGCCAGGAACTGCCCAGGCCTATGTTGACTGGTGGACAGATTCGGCTAATCGGAATCAAGCAGGTGCTCAGTTCTTGCAGGCTTGGGATCAGGAGAACGCCAAGAATACTCAGACCCTCGGTGCGTGGTCTTTGATTCGCGGGGACATTCAATCTCAGCTTGGCGCCACATCGGTCATGTATCGGGACTCGCTGAACCTGACTCAAGAGCAGGAAATTGCAAGGCAGTTCCAGCGCTACATCACGTTCGATGGAAACGCAGGCAACATGCAGGCTTACTTGCTGCAGATCGATCCGAGTCTGACAGATGCCGATCGCACGCTGATCTACAATTCTATCATCAATCCGATTCTGCAGCGCGCTGATATGAACGGACTTGCCCCGAATGAGATGAGTCAGTTCGTTGAGCAGTCATTGAACTCATTCACTCCGCAGACTCCTCAGGAGCGAACTGCATACAACAAGATCATGGCGAACCGCACAGCTATGATTGCGACTTTGGAGTCGATGGAAGATATGGTCTTCGGATTCTCGAGGCCTACCAACCTTGACTTCATCAATCGTGTGGATGGTGATCCATTCTGGCAGCCTAATGCTCGCGGCTATGATTGGTATAGGAATATCCTCGGGAGTCAATGATGGTTAACTTCAACGCCTATTCATCTGCGCTGAATCAAGGGGGTGGCTTTGTCACCCCTCGCTTCGGTTATGGTGCCGGTGCACTGGCTCAGCAGGGTCAACCTGTTCAGCCGAGTGTGCGGGCTCGTGACGTGTTGAGGCAGAAAGAGGACCCTTGGTACATCACCTTGGGTGGCTCGCTTGCTGCCTCGCCAGTCGACATTGTTGACTCTATCGCCTCTGCATTCCCTGGAGTCGAGCGCGGTCAGGTCAATGACTCCGTCTACAATTCTCTCGGCATGTCCGGCTATGCCCGATGGGTTCGTGAGAACAAGGACGCAGTGGAGATGACCTCCGGAATCGTGGGCGTCACTGCCGGTGCTATCGGCGTTGAAATGGCTATTGCTCGCACAATCGGCTCGGCTTGGTTCGCGTCGAGTGCGGTAGGCCGAGGTGCTCAGGGACTCCTGCAGATGAATGCCCGTGCGGCAGAGACTGCACGTCAGGCTACCATGGCTGCTGCTGAGTCAGGCCAGGTACTTCGCTGGTATCAAGGTGCGAACTTGACCTCGGTGATGAGTCAGGCAGGCACCAATGCACTGCGCTCTGGTATCGCTGAAGGTGCCGTAGTCGCAGCTATGCACAAGAATGAGGCTGTGTGGGACCCTGAGAATCCAGGCTGGTCACTTGCTATGATCGGACTCGGTGCAGGTATCGGCGGTTTGTTCGGCGGTATTGCTGGGCGCGGTCAAGTGCAGCGCTGGATCAATAGCCCTGAGGTGAGTCGTACGCTTGCCCGTGCTGCCGATCCGCAAGGCTTGGAGCGTGCGTTCAATACTACTCCTGACTACAGTGCTCACCCCACCCATACGCGAATCAAGGACTCGTCGGTCCTGACGACTCTGCAAGTCAATGCTCGCCGGGACGAAGTGGCTGCTCAGGCTGTCTCCGGTCAGCCAGTTTCGATTCAGCGTAATGCTATCCAGACTGCGACTCAAGACACTGCCGATCGTGTGCTGCAACGCATGGCAACCAAAGGTGCTCAGGGCATCCCTGATTCCAGCTTTGCGGTTCGTGGACAGAACAAGGTCTTGACTCCAGCAGGTGCTCAGGTCAAAACAGGTCTGACCAAGGATCCGACTCTGCTGTATGGGGCTGATGATATCGGTGCTTGGCCTGTGGGTCGCTCACTGGATGATATCGCCTCGGCTCGTGAAGCACAGATTCGTGACCTGAGCTCGTCGTGGGACATGCCTAATCGAGTCACTGCAGGTATCCTCAAGAAGCAGACCATGATGACTATTGCTGACGGCGGATTCGTGAGCAACAAGTTGGGTGAGGAATTCGCTAAGTTCCGCCCTGAGTTGGTCGACGTGAAACTCGGTCCGCAGACTGAGGTCGTGAGTCATGGCACCGGACACAAGTTCGTGATCAACGAGAACGCAATGCTCAATGGCAATAAGGTTGACTTTGCGACTCTGTCGGTTCCGGACCAGCTGTCTGTTGCCGAGGCTGGCCGCCAGTTTATTCAGCGAGGGATTGCACGCAAGGAGACTCTGGCACTGTCCAAGACTCCTACGTTCTTCCAGCTTGACCTTGCAGCTGAGTACGCAAGGCGTGGTGGCACGATCGATACTTCAGCACTGGGTCGGCAGATGGATGCTGATGAACTTGAGGTTATGAGCTTGAGTCAAAAAGCTGCATCGCTGGCCAAGAAGGCTGAGGTTACTGACCTTGATCGATTCAAGCATAACCTGCCCCTGCCTACGAATCTGGAGCGCATCACTGACCCTGAGGGTGTAGTGACGAAGAAGATTCTGGCGGCGGCAACCAAGGAAGGGACTACGGTTGACGAACTGCGCAAGGTGAAGGCGCAGATGTTCAAGCTCTTTGACTTGACGGTTGATATGAAGGTGGATGATTCCGTCAATGGCAACCTGTTCAACTTCAATCGTTCTCCGGAAGGTGGCTCGTGGATGCAGCCTGTAGTCGCATTCTTCGATGACACACCTAAGAACAAGTGGAGCAAGTTTGATCTTGAGGAGTCAAATGCCCTCAACAAGATCAGCCGAGCCAACCTGCTTCGCAGCAGTGAAAAGGCACCGCTGACTCGTGGCCTGACTGACATGATCTTGAGCAACCCGGCCATGGCTAAGGCCAACGATATCTCGCACCTTGATGACGCAATGATTCATGGTACGGACAATATCGTGGGTCAGTCGGCCAGTCAGTTTGTGACTCAGAACCATCGATTCCGGAACACTCCCGCTCTGCTTGCCGCTCAGGCCATTCGTGCGGACGTGAATCGAGTCGTTGAGCACACACTGAACGAGACTCTGAAAGCTATGAAACCCTTCTCCGATGCCTTCGCCTCTGCGGCAGGGCGCGGCAGCAAAGTGCTCATGGACCAGTATCAGAGTCTGGCAGGTGGCTGGGACATTGCCAAGGTAGTGCGCCACGGCGATCATTACGCCTTCGAGCTTGCTACTGATTCAGCAACTAACAGTGCTCGACTCGGTCGTGAGGTTGAGGCTGGTGAGTTGATGAAGAACATGGAAACCGGCAAGCCGGTGGTTCTCGACGAACTCGGGAATCAGGCACGCGAGGCCATGGAGCGCATCACCAACAGCTTGCTGCACGAGGAGAATGTGCATCGACTCGCAATGGGTTTTGCCCCTGTGAAGCTTCGCCCATTCTACACGTTCCCACCCAAGACGAAAGGTAAGGTAGTTGGATTCACGCTTGACTCGGCCAATCGAGTCGTACCGGGCGGTGCGATTATTGCGGACACTGAGGCGGAATTCAGCCGCATGGTTCGGGAACTTGAGCCACAACTTGAGAAAGGGCAACGGTTCCTCAGGCAGTCAGAGATTGAGCAACGAGTCGATCTCTACGAGCAGGCGCAAATCGGGTTCATAGATCCGACTCGTGTGGCTATGCCTGGCAAGCAGCGTCGTGGTGGTCTTGCAAGTAATCGAGTCAGCTCGGCTACTTATGAGGACTTCCTGACCCAGCTCAAGGATCGGTATGACCAGCTGGGTACTCGCACCATTAGTTCGATCTTTGACTCACAGCTCAAGACTGCGGCTATTCGTTCGGCAGCGCAGGAAGGGGCTGGGCAGAATCGAGCAGGGGTTCGCAACATCTGGGATACTTATCGGCAAACCATGCTTGGGCGCTCAGCATCGAGTGACCCGGTCGGACTCAATATTCCGATCATGGCTGCGGAAAAAGCCTTGGATACCGCGATTGCTGCCCTGTGGCCGAGTCGCAAGGTTGCACCTAATTGGGTGAGGAATGCCTTCGACATGGCAGGCTTGAAGCATATCAGGCCGGTGAAGGGCTTTAGCGGCTTAGTGGAGCAGCTAGGCGACCATACGCCCTTTGCGGACGCGGCTAAATGGCTTGAGTATGAGAAAGGAATCAAGCCACCGCCAACCGTCAGAGGGGCTGCAAGCGCCCTGAATAGCATCGGGGCTGGCGTTATCCTTCGCTGGCTGGAGTTCCCGCACGCGGCTATGAACATGGCTGGCATCATCACCAATATGCCTTCTATCTTGCGTTCAAGCAACGTGCCTACGATCGGCAGAGTCAATAACGTTCCCGTCGTTGACGCAATGCGGATTATGGGCCGAGGCTTTAAGCGGATGATGGGCGAGACCTATATGGCTCGCAAAGGGTTCAACGATGATGTGAAGCACATGGTTGAGAACGGGGATATGAGTCAGGCGTTTGCCGAAATGACGACTCAGATGTCTCTGATCAAAGGCCGAAGCAGCTGGATGAAAGTGATGGCTGGTGATCCCAGCTTCAAGCACTCCAATCCGATTCTGCAAGGTGCTGGCCAGAAGGGTATCTCTGGCATTGCCGCAGTTGTCACCGACACATCCGAGGATATGAGTCGTCGATGGGCTCACTTCGTCGGACTCGAGCTTGCTGAAATGAACGGGATCGTGGGGATGAAAGCCCGCCACGACTTCGCACGTAACATTGCTAACGATGCGATTGCGAACTATGATCCGATGAACCGGCCGGAGATTTTCCAGTCAGGATTCGGAACTATGTACGGCTTGTTCTTGAGTTATACCCAGGCATACTACCAGCGATTGTTCCGGTATATCGAGGACAAGGACTGGGCCGCCCTGGGTATGAACGCAGTGACTCAAGCCTCTCTCTTCGGCTTCGCATCATTGCCTGGTGTGAATCAGATCGCTGACTTGTTTGGCGGGGAGAAGGAAGGGGATGACATGCTGACGACTCTGTATCGCAAGTACGGAGCGGCAGCAGGGAACGTGGTAGCCAACGGCGGGTTCAACCAGCTGACGACTATCTTCGGACTCCCGCCCATGGCCTTGCATACTCGCGGTGATATCAACTTCCGTCACCCGAGTCTTGACGCTGCTATGGGTAGAGTCAATCTCCCGGTCGGTCTTGAAATCCTCGCGGATATGACAGCGGGTGCTTGGGAGGCTGCAGCTAAACCATTGTTGACTCGTGACCCTAACTGGTCCCTGCAATTCGCAGGCGAGGTATTCGCAAGGCAGATGCCGAACCGACTCCTCAAGGGCGCAATGGGTGTGGCGGTCAATGGTGGGTACGAGGTGGATGCTTACGGCAATGCCATCTCGTCAGTTGAGTCAGATGCTGAAGCATGGTACAGAACTCTAGGGTTCCGTTCAGCCCGGCAGCAGGCTCAGGTTGAGGCGTACTTCCTGAATCAGAAAGCTCGTGATATCGACGCACAGCGGATGGATGACCTTCGCTTGCGGACTCGAGCACTGGTTCGTGAGGGTAGTCTGGAAATGCTTCCATCCCTCTTTGAGGAATACATGGAAGCTGGCGGGAGTCCTTGGAACTATTCCAACTGGATTCGCACACAGATTGTCGAAGCCCAGAATACGCGAACGGAGAACCAGCTGCTTCAGTCTCTGAGGTCTCCGAGTCAGCAAATGCTGGCAGAGCGGATTCGCATCTTTACCGGGCAAGACTTGCCACAACCAATGCAATAGCGCAAACAAAAAAGGCGGCTGGGGAATCAACCCTAGCCGCCTTTTTTTTATGTCATATCAGTGAGGGGTCATTCCAGACTCGCCAAGCCCCGGTCTTGAATAACTCAGAGGAGCTCGCCTCAAGTGGTGCGACGCGGGCCTGCTTCGAATCATAAGGGACGATGACCTCAAGATCATACTTGTCCGACTTGAGTTCGAAATCCTCCAGGAAAGCTGAGTCAGTAGTGAAGCTCAAACTGGACGACGTAGTACGCAGGATGAACCGATCGCCTTCACCCGGATAGGTAAGGTCCTGAATCGGGAAACCCTCAAGGAAGGCTTCCAGCAATTCAGCGCGGTCGGCCGAACTCGGTATCTTTTTCTTCTTCTGACTCATGGATCTCTCTTTAGTTTAGCATTGATGATGGTATTCTTGGCGTCACTGAGTGAGTAGTGTGTACCAAAGACTGTGATCTCCTTGGTCTGCACCAGTCCTTGAATCGCTTCGTCAGCTTCTCTAGGAGTCAACTCACTTGCAGCAGCGGCGATAAGGTCTTGGTAGGTACCGCTACGAGATTCTGCACTGCGGAGATAGTTCAGAATCAACATACGCCCAACATACAACTTGCTCTTGCCGAAGAACTCAAGTGCTCTGCGCATCTTCGGTTCGATCACAGTCAGCAAGTCGTGAGCGATCAAGATATCTGAGTCAATCACCTCGGTATCGTTTCGCAAAGCCGCTAGGCATATGCTGACGCGAAGCAGGTGATCGGCTCGTCTAGCTTGATATGACTCAAGCCTAGGATCAATCAGCTCAGCCTTATAGGGGTACAGAGTCACGTACAGTTCTCTGGCCTTGCTGCCAAGTCTGAAATTCCCTCGGTTGCCGTCGATCCAATAGAGTCGTTGCTGCAAACGATGCCACGCGTCTAGCCATTCCTCAGTTGGCTCAGGTGGGATGGGTACCTGCTTGTGTACCTGATCCGCGTAGACGAAGATGGTACGACTCAGAATACCATGAGTCGCTGCGTTGTCCGGTAGGATGCTGGCAAGCGACGATGGTGTGGTTCCGCCTAGCAGAGTCACCAACGGTTGCTTGAGCACGGTCTCGCCAGCCTTGGTTTGATAATCGATCGTGGCGCCGTCATATAAGTCGACGAAAAAGTCTGCCATTTCACGATTCGATTGTCCCATTAGCCGGCCCAATTCAGGAGCGGCAAGGAACATGTCAGATGGGATGCGAGGTTGCAGCATCGACTCGAGATGCGGTATCTGCATCATCGACTTGCGGAACTCTCGACCAGCCCTGTGGACTCCGGTAAGTGCAGCCATCAAACCATGGCGTTGCCCACCAGTATCTGTCGGCCCGAAGTTCAGTGACAATGAGTCGGCGAGGCTTAACGTTTGCCGAATCGCTGTCGACTTCTTCACGCCCGCAGGACCGATTAACACCACGAATAGATTGGGTCGCACGATATGATTCGGTCCAGATTCAAACCAGGCATTCCTACCAATGAGTCCTGCGGCAGTTGCTATCAGCGACCAGATCAGAAATTCGCGCGGGGATTCAGTCTCCTCCATTAATGTTAGATATTCGTCAATGGCTTGGACACTTGCTGAGTCGTAGATATCAGCAGCCGCCGTTTTTCCGGTCTGGTCACTCATAGCAATCCGATTCTTCAGTAGCCCAGATCGCGAAGAATCTGCTCAGGTGACGGGTCGAAGTTCGGGTCTGCGACGTGACTCAAGCAGTACCGATTGTCCTCACGAAACCTCTTGCCCGGCTCGTAGTGGTGGCTGAATCGCTTCTCAGTGAAGTAGTAAAGTTACTGATTGCGCGGTGGAATTCCCTTGCCGATCGTCGCATACTCAGACATGTCTGCGATGTTATCAACGATTACGAAATCAGCTTTTGATCTCTGAATCCGGTCTACCGTGGCAGCCATGATGAACCCGCGACCTAGATTACTGTTGCGGAATCCGTCCATCATACCAATCAGAATCTCTCGGCCTGTGGTATCGAGAACATGCCTCGCCTTTAGCTCCTCATAGTAGGCAGAGTCATCTGCCGGGCGGCTCAAGTCAGGCGACAGAGACTCCATCAAAGCAAAGAAAGCAGGCTTGACGAAGTCCGTAACACCGACCCGATGAACGAGTCCATGTGGCTCAAGCAAGGCTTGCAACTCCTTGGCTGTCGTACTCTTATACGACTGCGGCGGGCCATTGAACATGATGAGTTTCATAGGTGGATCTCCTGTTTGAGTCAATGAAGCTTACGGGGCTTCGACGAGTTCTGCCTTCAGAGCGCGCAACTCAACAATGAGCTGGCGGTGAGCCGCAGGGCTGATCTGGTCGAGATGACCCCGATGGCGCTGCGTGTGCTCCTGCGACACGAGGTCGATCAGTGCATCGATTCGCTCTTCATTGGTGGCGAGGCCTGTGTAGTCGACGAACGACTCAAGGCCCGACAGTTCAGCGTCGAGATACTTGTTGATTGCCATTGGCTTGTCCTTTCTGGTTAGAGCCGACTTTCACGCTGGCACGGATTAGTAATTTCGTCCAGCGAAATTTACCAAGGTAACGAGTCGACAGCCTCGACAACAGACTCAAGAGTGTTTGCTCGCACTCCCTGCATGCCTTTGCCCCAAGCGAGTCCGACTTCACCCTCAATCCCGACTGAGAACTCTTCGAGCAATCCAGTCTGGGTGTTGAGAATGACTACCGGGCGCTGGAGCACGGTCAGGATTCGTTGCACTCCCTCTTTCCACGCAGAGTTCTTCCGGTTCACATTCCATGTCAACGAGTCATGGGTTTGTAGACGTAGGCTGATTCCGAACTCTAGCGGATCGACCTTCAGCGCCTCTTTGCCGTAGTCCGGGTTCGGCCCATCCCTAAATTCAGGGCGTACATAGCCAAACGTGAGCTCGTCCATAGCCATGTTGATTCGGCCTGCAGTGCTAGCCTGTCCCGCTGTAGCTGCGATAGCTCTGAGTACAGCGTCATCGTCTGGGTGCCCCAGGAATCGTTGGTAATAGCCAAAGGCGGTAGTATATCCCCCGGTTGACTTATGAATAGCTCGTAAATCCATGTACCAAGATCCGACTCCGGACCGCTTAAAGCGCGTGTAATACTCACGGTAGAGCAACTCGCGAGTAGTGCAGAAATGCGCAAGCTTCTCTTGATTCCACCAGCCTGCATCTTCATAACCTAACTCCTTTGCAGCACCGACGATTGCCTCGGTTCCGGCATTCATCAATAGAGTCAATGCGGCCATAAGATAGTTACAGCCGTGAGACATCTTCTTGGTGATCTGCCTGATCCCTGTAATTGGGTGCACGACTCGATCGTCATTAGCTTTCTTTCCACTCACCACCTGATCATAGGTCCAGTGCGGGAAGAACAGTGTTGCGTTCTGTGAATGCGAATCCTTGCCTGACCTGAACAACTCAATCTTGCGAGGATCACCTGACTCAAAAGACACGAACACGTCGTCTGCCGCAGAGAAGTCATAGTCCAAGATGAAGCAGTCGTCATCATCCGGCTGAATGATATCTCGATAACCCTTGCGCAGATTCTGCCCATTCATCCCATAGTTGAGCGGGGTTGCGCTAGCGGAGTAACGAGTCGTTGTTGTCCCGGCACCATTGTAAGCAGTGTGGAAGCGGCCCGACGGATGCATCTCGCAATTGATTACGTTACTGATCTGCTTAGCCGGAGTCTTCACATCAATGATCGCATCGATGATCTTACGATAGACCGGATGTTCAGAGCGAATCGCACGGAGAACGGTCTGCCCTGTACTCGCATCATCGAGCTTACTGACGAATCGACCACGGGCATTTCGCGGGCGAGCCCCGAGCAGTTGATAGATCAGCCGCTTCATCTGGGCTGGGC
>JBANCZ010000222.1:0-44681 GCA_037040025.1 Sphaerogastrella javana | reverse complement strand
GCGCAGTCTGTTTGTGACGCTTGAGAGAAGCTGCTTGATTGCGGGATCACCTGAAGCGATGTACTGCCTTCTTAGTCACCCTTTAAATCCGTTTTGTTAATTATACACAAATAGCCATATTATATCTGTAACATCTTCATAATTTACTATGCAGAAAATGCTGCAGCATTCCTGCCATTAAATTCCAATAGCAGCAGCAGCATCAACGCACCATGGGGACAGTTCACTGCCTCGAGGCTGATGTCGGAATGCACAAGTTGCAATTGGCAGTTGCAATGAAGCGCATACAATGCAAACACTCTGGCCAGCAAAGAGAATAAGTGAGAAGGTGGAGAGGGAGGGACATAGAGAAAGTAAGAGAAAGAGAGGGAAAGAGTATAAGTGAGGAAGCAATGTGATAAAGGATAGCCAGAAGTCAGCTTATTCAGCCAGGACATGCTGTAAACTGAGCTCAACAAGCAAGCAGCCGCGGGCAGTTTAACATTTAGCAATAACAAATATCAACAACAACAACAATCAACACAACAACAATTCGCCATTTAAGTGCAACCAGTAGTCATAACAATGTGAGCACAAACAGCAGCAAGCCAAACTCACAAATACCCTGTAAATGTAGTATTTTCTTGGCATATCCTAAGGGTAGGCATTGCCAAGTCTATCGTTTAATATTTCACATTAACTTATTCATCATACCCTGTTATTAAGTTTCTCACAGGGTATGCTATGCCAGGTGATGGTCTCTCTTGCTTTTATGGCTGCCATACAATTCCATTGCGCCGCTGGCGAACACAGAAAGAAAACTTGTTTTCACAGCGATTGAGTGAAAGAGAGAGAGGAGGGGAACATCTGTAGAGAGAGCCTTAAAGTGGCACGTATCTATAGATGAGAGGAAATGGCATATATTATATATGTATGTATAGGTATAAGTAAAAACAAACAGGAATATGGAAAGGGATAACCGAAACATGTGTTCGGTCTGCTGCTTCTCGATTGCCTTCAGTCTCGCATTGCATACTCTTAGGGGCAACGCTGCAAACGATATTGCCAATTGAAATTGTCTGTCACACAGGCACACTCCAACACACACACACACACACACACACGGCAAGACTTAGAAGTATGTCTGCTCGTATTTCGCATAAGTATGTTGTATGCTTAGAAATTTTTTGTTGAGTTTTGGCAACGAAAATTGAAGGATGAGATACACTTGAATTATCAAATAACAAAAAATGCGTCTTAGGCTATTCAAGTAGAGGACTTTAAATTGGCTAAGCCGCTCAAGTCAAGTCAAATCGAGTTCAGTTAGAGTCGTAGACGATTTGCATGCATAAATTAAATAAGTATAAAGAAATGCCTGCCGCCTGCAGAAGAAAAATCAGGCTCAAAGGCATATAAATTAGACAAAGTATAAGAAACTACTGCTCGTAAGCACAAGGCCAATAAAATCTTGTTACCAGCCAAAGTCAAAGGCAACCCAAAGGCTCACACGCAGAGCCAGACATAACACACATACCGAGAGAGAAAGAGAGAGAGAGAGAGAGACATACATAGATGTGTGTTCTTGTTAGACGCTGACTGAGAGTCCAAGTAGAAGCGGAAAACAAAAGGCAAAAGCGGCAAAAACTTTTATTCCAGCTGCCTGGCAGCATGTCAACTTTTGGCAACAACAAAAAAAAACACACAAAACAGCGCTAGGCAAAAGCCAAAATAGGAACACAGCGGCAGCCTGAGGCAGAAGTAGATAGAAGTAGATACTAGGCGAACGAAGAGGCAGCCAAAAGGAAACGGAACAGTTTCAAATTTCATAGGAAACGGAAGGCAGCGGTAGAAAGGATAATGCCCGGCATGCGTAACGCATAAGCGGCAAATTCCATTAAGTGGCAAGCAGCAGCAGCAACAACAAAAAGAACAACAACAACAACAACAACAACTGTAGGAGCAACTGTAACCAGTTACCAGCAGTACACGAATGGAGAGGCGAATTAAAATGATATGAACAGAGCAGATCCGACTAGAGCAAAGCGGAGCAGAGCAGCATAGCGTTGCCTGCCGCTGCGTCATGGCAAATAAACTTTTTTATATGCCTTTTGATGAGGGTGTGCGTGTGTGCGTGTGTGTGTTCAAGTGTGTCTATGTGTGGGTGTTTGTGTGTGGTTGCTTCTGTGTATGTGTGCGTGTGAGTATGCGGAACACGAAAATAAAATTTCAATTTACAAGTATAACTGGGTCAGTCGCTGGCATCGGATGCCGTATTTTGATTTTTGCGGCATATAAAGCCATCTTCTTCTACTTAAGCACAGCATAAACAATTCACATTCAAAGCTTTATGGTTAAACGCAAAATGCATTCGCATAAATACATAATATTTACATTTTCGCAATCATATTTTAACTTTACAAATGCCGTGTAATTTTTTCTTAAAGTTTAATGTTTATATTTATATTGTTAAAGGAATCTTTAAAGATTTTTTGTATTTAGGAATTAAATTTTAAAAGATTTTCTAAAACTAGAAAAATCTACAATGAAATGACTTGCAATCTTAGCATACTCTGTCCCAAAAAACCAATTCCAATGCTTAAGTTATGTTAACAGCACTTAACAGCCCCCCACTGTTAACTTAACAGCGCATTGAGGTCTTACATTTGACTGTCAAGACCATTTAACAGCGAAAGCAGTTGGCGGAAATCTGTGCCAATGTAAACTTATCCAATGTTTTAGCCAGTACACAAACCCAAAGCGAAAGCTTTTACTCTGTTGTCTAACAGCATGAAATGGCATCCACAATTCTGTTAGTCTGCGTTTAAATGTTATGATGTTTGTACCACAGTCGAACCATTCAATGTTTGTTAGTGTCGAGCATATGGCAGTGGTGCAGGTAAATGAGATTGGAAAAGGAATGAGAGTGCACTTTGTTTAACCCAATTAGTTGGCACACAACCACCGACAGCCAAGATTGACAAACAAAAATGCTAATTATGGCCAAGTGCTTGGCTCAAAGAGTAGAGACCCCATAGGAAATCGAATGCTGTGGCAATTCGGTGACAAGGACAATTGTGAGGGCGCAAGTGACAAGTGGCAAATAGAAAAGCAAGGGAATAAAAGCAGAAACAGCAATAGCAGCAACAGAATTGCATTGTTGCTGTCAGATTCAGACAGACACCAATATGTAGAACTCTTACCCTATCTCTCTTCTCCCTTGCTCTCTGTTTTTTCGCTCTGTGTACATAGCAATGCAAATAGAGAGATTTGCATAGATCTGTTATATATTTATTTTTATTGGTATCTACTATAAAAATCAGCATACATTTCTTTCATTGACTTTAACAAATTGAATTGTAACGAGTATTCCGTTTGGCTTGGCTCTGGGCACAAAATTCGCTCCAAATTCGCTCCAATTTCTCTCTCAGTTCGCAGTTGATTTAAGCCTTAACTAAGCTGCATTTAGCATTAAACAGTTGTTGTTGTTGCTGTTGTTATTCTAGGTGCTGGCTTAATAGATTTACGCATTTCGTGTTAGCATTTAAGCCCATATCGTGTTTACGATACGCTCTACAGTGCAGTATGTACTTGGCTCTGAAGTGCTGTTAACACGTCCGAAAACACAAACGGAAGTGTTGTTTGTCATTTTGCATGTGTGTGTGTGTGTGTTAGTGTGTGACTACATGAAAATTTATGTTCTTGATTGTTGACAGCAATGCCATCAATTGAAATTTTCCACAAAATGGCCTGCTGCTAGCCAAAAATGTAATGGCATTGTTTAGCTGCATTTGCGTGCATGAAATGCATTCAATTTTACTTTGGAAAACAGTTGGAAATGTGAGCTTATTGCGTAGACTGCAGTGGTTTTATGTTGTAAATAAAATGTTGTAGAATTTGAAGCATACAAAATATTAGTTAATACTAAAATTGAAGGTAAATTGAAACCGCAATGAATGCTGGAACGTAAGCATAGTTTTTCGAATTGAAAACTCACTCACATTTTGATTAAGGGAAAACATTTTGATGGACATATAGCATATATAACACAACATATGTGACAGCAAGGCATATATACAGCAATTTAAATGAACATAGTCTTTTATTTTTACATTTTTTTTTCACTACCATGTCCATTTATACATGTCATTTAAGTTTTTGTTTTCTTTAATATATTTGAAAGTCAAGGTAAACAATTTATGTGCGCATGCAAATGCCAGAATCCAGAACTTGTCACAACTTGTCATAACATAAATTTGCGTACGTACATTATTCGCAGTTATTTCGCCCTGGGTGGTGTGAATAAAAAATACCATAATAAATATATATATGTACTCTATCTATGAGTATAAACCTGTGCTTGGCATGCTTATGATGTGCTTTCAATAACACAGATTGCTGCACATTTTGTTGAACCGAATAGTGAAAATACTTTATATATGTATGTAATATATAAAGAGGTCCATTAAGGGGTTTATTTTTTCATAATTCAAAGCACAACAAACTAAATGAACTTCCAATAAACAAACGCCCAGCTATTAGGCACAAATAATAACATTTTACACAGCTTTCAATATGTATAAATTGTAAAAAATTGAATGCACTTAACCCACCAACTATATCAGCGTTTAATTTATTGTTATGTTTTACTTTTGTATACCCGTAGCTATATTTTTAAGGCAAATTTTTGTAGATTTATGGCTGGACTCTATAACAAATGCGAGAAGTGTAAATAAAAAAGCGCAAGATGTTTTTTTTTTTTTTTGCAAAGCGTAGGGTTAAACATAAACAAAAGGTCTACCACAATAATGCGTATAATTAAAATGTGCATGATTTATGAGCTACATTACCTATTTTAAATGCAGACTAATAGCTAAAGCCGGTCAGCTCTCCCCCAACTTGCATTCATGTATTTAATTTACAGCCAAGACCAAAAGTATTGTAGGAATTGTGTTGGGGCTTATGTTAAGCAAATTTTCTGCATCTGCTGTAGAATTTCGGGAAGAAATTTACATGAATTTCAACTGCATGTTTAACAAGGAGAACCAACACTGTATTTGTGTAGTTCTATATAAAAGCTTTTACAGGCAATTTAATGTAGCTTCCGTTTGTATTATAACAAAGACCAGTGGACAAATGCTCAGTACTTAGCAATCTTGAATTAAATCTGTAAATGTTGCATACCTTCTAAAGGTATTTCAAAAAAAAAAAAAACCGCATTGAAACGAAATTACAATGCCTTGAGCGAAGATTTTGCAAATATTACGAAAAGGGGCAGAGCTTTGCTTGCCATGGGAAATTTAATAAAGCATAGCCCGAGGAAATATTTAAAAAGGTTTCGCTCTTATGCAAATAAAGCAGCCAAAGAGGTTTCTGGCTGTGTTTCGTAAAGCGATTTGGAGCTTTAATACATGCTAAGGCATTTCTTATCAGAGCATCAATAATTTGCTTCAATTGTATGCAAATTGTTGTAGTACTTATTCTATTTCAATCATAAGATATAAACATCAAATTCTATTGTAAAAATATGCAATTTTAGCAGCAGAATTGGCTGATTCCGAGCACTTGGCGCTGTGTATGCTAATTAAATGGACTAAGGGTAAGGGTCGAGGGCTCGGGATGTTAACATGGCATTCAATTTGAATGCCATTTTGGCTATTGTGCCTGTTTAATGGCCAGCAGTTTGCACTGTGTTTCACGAATTTTCATGGCAATAACAAAAGAATTTTATGGCTGTTGATTCAATGCATGCACCAGGGCTGCAGAGCTGCGCCCGGGACACGCTTCATAAATATGTATACAAAAAGAGTGCAAGGGCTGCACCCCAACAATCCACTAGAGATGTACTCTCATTCTATGCATATATATATATATATATGCAGTCATTTAAATAGTGTACAGTGAGGGGGGAGGGGGGAAGGAGCTCTCAGCTTACCCTTTATAAAATCGACTGCCATCTCCAGGCCGTAGGTGTCCTTGTCGCAGTCATCCAGCAAATGGGCGCCCAGTGTCACATTCGGCAGCAATTGCTGCTTGTTCACTTGGTCGAGCGTATACAGCATGGCCTCCAGCGCCTGTATGCCACCCTGCGGCATGATCGGACCGCAGGTGATGCTATCTTCACGCGAATGCACCATCATCAGGCCGCCAAGTATCACATCGCCCTCAAGCACTGCGGCGTGTTTTACTGGCCAACCCGTGGAGGCAGCTCCACTGTTGCTGCTCCCTGCTGCTGCTGTTGTTGTCGTTGTTGCTGTTATTGTTGATGTTATTGTTGATGCTGTTATTGTTGATGCTGTTGTGGCTGCTCTTGTTGTGCTGCTGCTGCTGCTGCTGGTGATGCTGGTTATGGGATTGGTGAATGTATCTGCATTCAATTGGGACATGACTGTTGTATCCAGCCAGCGCAGTGTAGGCACAATTTTACCTACGCTGGCTGCTGCTGTGGATGCTGTTGTTGCTGCTGTTGCCGTTGCTATTGTTGCTGCTGTTTCTCCTGTTGTTGTTTGCCAATTACTTTTATTATACGCTTTTATTGTTGACCACGCCTGCGGCAATGTTGCTGCTGTACCACTTTGTTTCGCATTCAATTTGTCTTCAACCTTATTCACATTTTTGCTTGCTATTATTGATGTTGCTGCCGTTGATGTTACTGTTGTTGCTGTGCTTGCTGTTGTTGTTGTTGTTGCAGCTGTGCTTTCTGCTGTTGATGTAGCTGTTGCTGTTGCTGTTATACTTGCTGTTGCTGCTGTAGTCGCAATGCGTTTAGTTTTTATAGGTATTGCTGTTGCTGTTATTACGGCCGACATATGTGTTGCCGCTGCTGCAGCCGTTGTTGCCGTTGCGGCTGTTGCCCTTGTCACTGGTTGCATTGTTGTTGTTTTTAATGTATGCGCAACTATAGTAGCAGCTGTTGCTGTTGTTGCTGTTGCTGTTGCTGTTGTTGCTGTTGCTGTTGCTGTTGCTCTTATCATTGCCGGCAGCTTAACGTCTCGGTTCGTCTGCATAACCTGAGTTATATTAGTTGTTGCTGCTGTTGATGTTGACGCTGCGGCGCCATCTACCGACAACATTGGACTTTTTGTGCGTTGCGTTGGCACTTCAGCTGCCACAACTGACTCTGTGTCAGGCAACAGCGTTAATTGTTTCGCTGTTTCGTTGCTGTGCATCAACAGTTGTTGTTGTTGTTGTTGTTGTTGCTGTTGATGCTGCTGCTGATGTTGCTGTTGCTGTTGTGCGCTGCAGTGTACACAGCACTTGGGCAACAGAAGCAACAACAACAACTGTAGCCTACAAAGGGAAAGCCCTTTGGCTGCACACGACACCATTTTTTGTTCGTATGCGTGTGTGTGTGTGCGGTGTGTGTGTGTGTGTGTGTGTGTTGAGTGTGCCGTCAAGTGCTCAGTGTGACAGCATTAACAAGAAATGTGACCGAATTTGTTAACGGCCAGCGAGCAAATAAATTCCAATTAATTTCAACAAACAACAGCTTAAAATTGTTGCTGCTGTTGCTGTTGTTGTTGATGTTGCTGGTGTTGCTGTTGCTGTTGCTGTTGCTGGTGTTGCTGTTGCTGGCCAGCACCAGCTTTTCGCGTTTTAATTAAGTTGCCTGCCAGCTCAAATTGATGTCCCAGCTAATTTCACTTGTAGTTCTTGCCGTCCTTGCCCTCCACTCCAGCCTTTTTATTTTCTTTCACTGTGTCCTTGTTGCGGCTAAACATTTTCAAGCAGCTCCTCCACTTGCCACTTGCTGCATAATGCCACTTCTACTGCTACTGTTGCTGCTGTTGCTGTTGGCTCTGCAAATAAAATATAAGAGTGGAACTCGTTGAATCGCCTTTATACACACTTACACAAATACATCTGCATATAAATAAGTGGGAGTATTTCGAAAAGAAAAGAAGCAAAAAAAAAAATAAAGAAAATAAACGAAAAGGCGAATTATAAATGCTTTGCACTTAAGCAAATTTAATGAACTGTAAAAATGCTCGCACATTTGTTTGTATCCCCTTTTCCCTTATCTGTTACCCCTTCTTTCTCATTCTTTTTCGCTTATTTTTCTCACTTATCTGCGTGCAAAAATGTGCTCCTTCTTTAGGTTTTTGTCTAACTGGTCAGAGATCCCTATGCTCTGTGCCTCAGCCTGAGTTGTATTTCGTGTCATTGGGACTGGCCATAAATGGAGCCATTCAGCTGCATGAAGAGGCGGACATTTAAATGCCCGGCAATTACAGCTACAATGTGAGGCGTAAAAGCAGCCGAACAGTCGAACGCAACATACACTAAAGGGGCTTGGTATATCGTTCAAATGCAGTTGAGAGAAAGGGAGAAAGTGTGAGATTATATTGGAGACACATAGAGCTTGATAGACTGTATGTATGTTAGAGAGAAATATATATAATAGAAAAACAATAGAGAGAGCTTGTATTTGAAAGATAGTATATTAACTATATAAAAGTTAATATCGACTCAATGGTTTTCTTTTTTGAAGCTTATGGTCAGCGGGTTTTTTGTATATCTTGATTAGTTTCTTAAAATTTGAAAATATATTTAGCCTCATTTAGTGCTACCTATTTAATACATTGCCGCAAACTTTAACAACCCCCACCATCCCTCTTCAGCTTATGTGGGGTGTAATAATGTCAGTTATTAAAAAAAGTATTGCAAGTTGCTTAAAAAAGTTTATGGGCTGTGGCCTGGGGCGTGTGGCCTGTGCTGCATGTAAATTTCTTTACTATGTACAATTTTAATCTTTTAATGGCTGTGCAACATAATCATCTTTTACGACTGCCTAGACTTCATTTTGAACATAATGAACTGGTAACTAGTTAACAGGCACTGCAAATAATCCTTTGGCATTTCGTTTTATATCCACTGTAAGTTGTCCTTCTTTGGTCTGATGCCCTTAGAGTTAGAGATAGAGCAGTGATAATTCGCTTACAGTATGTAAAGTATAACATAACGAGAGAGTGATGCACTGTGGTCAATGCACAAGAGAGAAGGATAGAGAGAGAGAGTGAGACAACACTCACTAGGCTGAAAGATTAGAAGAGTGCGATTATATAGATTGTAGTCGATACAAGAGATTAAAGGTCGTACACTGGGTAAGCAACGAGGTGGAGAACTGCTAGAGAAACATTGCCAACCCATTCATTAGCTGAGTTTTCATAAGTAAATTAGAGAATTTAATGAACTACTGATAGCATTCATTTAATAGAACCTTTTGTATCTACTTAAACATAGATTCTATTAGAATATATAGAGAGCTCAAGCTCATTTACAATATTTATGATAATGTAAAAAGCATTTGCATTATCATAATCGAAACGGTCTTGAGTCACTTACGATATACAAACGTGTTTAATATTATTACAGCGCTTAACTGCAGAGGGGGGCACTGTGCATAAAACAAATGACTAGCGTACATTCTACACTGAAACATGAAGAGATATGGAGAAACATAGAGACAGCAAAAGATAGATGTACACAACATAAACTTTAAAATTGCAGTAATTTCATTTTATCACACTCAAGTCAGCTCCGTATAATGTGGCCACATTACGAATATGTCAAATAAATATACAGTCGTAAAAAAACTGCTGACTCTCTAAAGAGGGTGTAGTGTTGGGTTGTTAGTATGTGTAAGTGTTTGTAGTCAAATAAGGATATCCTGGGCTCATAGTGTAAATAAACACTAATACTTTTAGAAAGTTTAACCTGAATTTAATACATTGCCAGAGGCAACAAATGGCCATAACGAAACCAAACTAAACTCAAACTCAAACTGTTGTTGACAGCTCACCGGAAATGCCATAAAGTCAGCAACACCAACATATAATATCATTTTTTTTTTTGGGGGGGGGAGGCGCTTTAAAGACCAGAAGAAGAGAAAATAAAATCAGGAGCGCCAGGAGCTGGACCTAAGCTGATAAAATGGCATTGGCATTGAAGTGTGAGCATATGGCTGCTGCTGCTGTTGTTGCCGGAAATGTTGTTTGCCGGAAATTGAATTACATGCCAATTGGCACACGTTATGCTCATTAAATATTAGCACACCGTCAAGATAATTAATTAAGGCCAGGGCGTTGAAGCATCAGCAAAAAAGAAAAAATAAAAAAAAACAAGAAACAAAGTTAATTAGAGTCTTATGCCGGCTGCTTGGTATCTTTTTAGTTCTTTTCAAATCATTCAACTTAATTAGCCCAAAAATATGTAATGAGTCCATTGGTTCAATGGGTTTTCGAAAGTGCCCCGTGGGTTACCCACCGATAACGATATTGCAATTTATTGTTATCGCCCAGTAATGAGCTCTATACAAACTCTTTGCCGATAAAACTTGAACAGCTGTAAAATATATACTCTTCTATGAAGCCAACCTAGGCATATAATCTGTTCACAAATTTAGTTTCAAGCAAGGGTCAATTGCACCGACCATAAACTTAATCGATAAATATATAATACGATAAGTTCTCTGTCCTTTTTGTTTACTCTATCTATGCGTATTTCTGTGTGGTTGGTCTGAAAAGCGAATGCGTGCTTTAAAAATACCAAAAATGCCGGCGATTAACTGCGGCTTTTGGGCTCTCCTGCCAATAGCCTACCAAAATATTTTGGCACACAATATAAAAATACCATGGGCGCATATTTTTGGCTGCTGCTGTTGCCGTTGCCGTTGCTGTTGCCGTTGCCATTGCTGCTGCTGTGACATAATCTTTAATACGCCTAACGGCACCCAGGAGTCCCACTGAATGCTCGCTTATCTCAAATACCTGACATGCCAATGTGCCAGTGTGGCCCTTTTTTTGCCCTCACCCTGCACACACACACACACACACACACACACACACACACAGATACAAGCATAGGCACAGTGGCACACACCCACACGCACAGTGTGTCTCTCATGCTGTGATTATTTGTTTATTTTGCACCCACACACAGGCAACAACGCAAATAGCCGCTGGCTCTGCATTGCCAGTTTATTTTGTCTGTTGTTGTTGTCGCTGTATTTCCTAATATTCTTTTTATTGAAACGATATTGGTAAGGTAACCTCTTCTCTCCAGATACGCCTTCGCCACCAAATGACTGCCACAAGGTCATGAGCGAACGCGCTGAGTTAGTGTCAACTGCTCGGTGTGGCCTGTAAATCGGTGGGACGTGCACATAAATTTGTGCTCAGTGGTTCAGTGGCTCTGTGGCTCTCAATGTTGTTGTTGTTGTTGTTGTTGTTGTTGTTGCTGTTGCACTGCTGCCAACTAATGAAATGTTGCCTCATTCATCGCTCTCGACGGTCAACAGAGCCGAAACTAATGAAACGTGGGCTGCCTCTTTGCCTTTGGGGACTGGCTGTCGCACAGTCAGAGATAGTCAGGCAGCTGGACATTTGTCCAGTGGGTCTGTCGTCCAGTCGTCCAGTCGTTCAGTCGTCCAGTCGTCCAGTCTGGCAGGGATGTTGCTTATCGCCCATGTAAATTTAATTAAACTTATCAATTCTCACTGTGCGCTTGGCGTTAGACGCAAGTCAAACAATTGACAGCTGTTGGCTATTGTCCATGGTCGGAAGGACGGACTACAGACCCAGGCCTGTTCATACAATGTGATGATATATGGCACAAAATGACATATGGCTAACAATGGCTGCAGGCAGCAATAGCAGTAGCAGCAGTAGCAGCATTCATGCGTAAATGCCTGCCACAGCAGAGCTTTGAGGCTGCCACAATGCCACAATACAGATAATAACGCATGAAAATAATAATTAAGTATCCTTTGGCAGCTGTGCGGCATCCGTATGCTTACACAGATTTTCCCCCATAAACAACAACAAATAAAAACCACATGAATGCATCGATTTCATTTAATTTGGCCAATAATGAAATATTGAAACTCTGCTTCAATGGCTCTACTTTTAAAATTGCACAAAAATATTATAAGACTACGATATTTGATAGGGAATTGTGCATTAAGAGTGGGATTTTACATTGAGAGAGACGCAGACAGAAGGAAAGATGGTTCGATATTGCATTAACAGAATGTTAACATCAGTAGTTAGTTAACAGCTATGTGTTTACAGCTGTTAACCTTCGATAACCGAACTTTAAATATTTCTTTAAATAGTAAACACAGTCTCCCTAATATGGGGCACCTTCCCTACTGTTGTTGCATTTGCACTCCAAGCATTACAGCGATAAACTATTGCAGTACAAATCTCAGTTAGCAAAGCTTACTTATTCATGTTTTATTCATGAGTATGCAAGTCTTGAACATCCATACTTGAAATTGATTGAGAGATATAATAGATATAATAGATTATTGTGCTCAATGTACCCCAAAGTGCAGTAAAGTATATATTTTACTTTGGATTTACTTTGAATAGCAGAGCTATCACCGGCCATCTGATTTAATGGATAAATATTAAAGCTGTGTAAGCTGAGGCGGCGAGCACCTGGGCATCGTTCAGCATAAACGACAAAAACTTTCTTATTTTATATTCAGCCAACTATAAAGAAAGCAAAGTTAAAGAAGAGGAAAGAGAAAGTGAGGGTCTCAGCTGGTTTGTCAATAGTTCAAGCAGACTTTCTCCACACTGTCGCCCATGTCATTTAAACAATACTGTAACAATTCAAATAATAGTCCATTATATACCCTTAGCGTTGAAGTATATTTCAAATCTGTAACTTTGTGCTAATCTAATAAATCATATTGATTCGTGGCAACTGCGAACGCTTTGGTTGCTTAAAAAAGTGTTGATAGCTTTTATTGCCAATGTTTTACGTGGCGGCAAACTCTCTATGTCCGTTTATATAAGTCTATTATATACACTAAACTATATTTAAAGCCTATAACTTCGTGATGGTAAATTAACTCAAGCTTTGCACTATGCTAATTAAATAAATCATATTGATTTCTGGCATCTGCAATCCCCTTCGGTTGTTAAATAAAGTGTTCCATACTTCTGGGCCACTGAATTATGGGGCGGCAAACTCTCTCTCTCTCTCTCTCTCTCTCTCTCTCTCTGTATCTGTGTACCTATAGGGTAGTCAGGTAATGTAGTCATAACAGTTTTGGCCATGGTTTTTTTATGAGATATTTATGCAAAAAGTTGGCTGTGCCAAGCGCCATGCTGCTCGATGCCGCAGGGTCCTGAAAAAAAGGTTGCAAGGAATGCAAAATTAATGTAGATGCTCTCCATTAAAAGCGGCGTTGGCGCATAATAATAAAAATATATATAAGCAGTACAGACAGCATAACCTGTGCATGAAACAAGCTCATTACTTTGTGCTCAATTATTGGCATATTATTTATAAGGAACACACACACACACCCCAACAAGACACAACACACTCAACTCATTTTCGCACAGGGGCGGCCTTGGAATAAACTAAAAAAAAAGATGACCGTAGGGGCGGTCAGTTGACCGTTACAATATGATGCATACGCGGCGTAATGCGTGGCACGTGACCTGGGAATAGGTCAGAGAATTGAGAATGAGTTGAGTGGCCTTTTGGTCGTTCGGTTGGGGCACTGACCACTTAATGCATGATTATCTCTAATGAATATGCAATGTGCATAAAAACGAGCTCATTTTTTTACACTCATCGTTTATTTTCTCCGGCCGTAGGAGGTGGGTGGATGGATGGGATCATAGCAATAAAATTCAAATAAAATATTGCCATGGTGCGGTAATTTGTCATTTTCAAATTGATTCAAGTTCGTTTTTTTTTTTGGGTTGGGACCTGCGTGAAAAGGATAGGAAAGCATTAAAATGTTAAAAACAGCAGATAAATCAGTTGGCTGAATGGGAATCGAGTCTGTGCCGAAAAACGCATGAATAAATGAATGCAAATGATTGAAATTCATTTTATTTATGAGTGTCAACGTTGTAAACAGATTAACATGATGACCTCAAACATTGGAATTTATTCATAGAAAAGTAATTACTGTGGCTGATTGATGGGTACAAGTTATATGATAAAATACGAGTATTTATATTCATATTTAAAATCTATACTAAATAATTGAGGCAGAAATTCATAATAAACAGTTGCCACATGTTTAATATGGAATTTAAGTCAAAACGCTTGCACTATATATATATTTATTTACACAATATATTTATGTATTTATTTATACTGATATTTATGTGTTTAAGCATGAATCACATTGTTTACACTATAAATGTCGTATCAACTATCTGAACAATATAAAAAAAAAACCAAAAAACTTTTCGCTTGTGGCAAAAACTTTATGCACACATATATTTTATGTGGCGTTTTCCTTTGTTTGGTTATTTAATTTCATTTATTAGCATTTTTATTGTTTCATCAATTAAAAAGTTTGCCCAGCCGTCGAATTTTTCTTCTGCTGCTGCTGCCAAACTTTAAAGAACAATTTTTGGGGTATACATTTAAGTTAAGTTCGTTGACAACATTGTGTGACACACACAGCAGGACAACAACAACAGCAACAACAAAAAGAAAGAAACAAAAACTTGTGCAAAAAGTTTTAATTAGTCGGGTCCAATGGGAGCGCAGAACACATTCATTGGACTTATGCGTAAATCCCATGAGGGATATGAGCCAAACGGCAAAATTAAGTACATGAAATCACCTGCTGCAAAAAGCGACAAAACTCAATTTTCAATGCATGGAAATAAAGAAAATGTCTGATAGATACTAACAAGAGTAAGCCGATGTGATACAGGGAAATGGGGAAGTGGTAGATAGTAAATTGTAACAACGAATGGTCGATGATAAAAGAAGATATATGTGGCGGGTATGGGTATGGCTGCCAAGTTTTTGACATGCTAATGAATGGTTGCGACTGATGTTGTATTTGCCGATGACAGCTATTGCATGTATTGAGTAGAATGGGAGTGGGCCGTCTTTCTTATTCGAGTTTAATTGATCAATTTGGGGCATAGGTTGCGCCTGGACCTAAAGATTAGTTGATGTTCCCACTAAACTTTTACAATATCTATTTTAAATGGCAGCCGGATTACGCTGCTGACTAAGTTAATGAACTTAAGATGGGCTAAAGAGGCTAAACACTGTTTAAAATGCTGCCAAATACTTAAAGCAATTGCTGTCATCACGGACATAATCCTAGACCATCTCAATGCAAGAATAGATATCGTTAGGACACAATTTCTATGGTATTTTCCAATTGCAAATATTCTTGATTTCGTTTTTCTTTGTTCTGCATTCCACATTTGCTGCAATTACTGGACATGGTATTTATATTATTTAGAGAGTTTAAAGCACAGGGAGACGCACTGAATCAGAGCGCCAAGAAAGACGATCTAAGAGAGAGCTATCACACCAAATCAAATATCAAATTTAAAACGCAAACGCACTATTTTAATAAAAGCCTTTATCGTATTGGAATAGGTGCATATGTAAGTCAAGCGATCAATCCTTTATGAACACTATATAGTTAACAGCAGCTTTTAATTTAATATAAAGTTGCGATCGTTGTACTTTGTTAGTGCTGGATCAAAAACCACTCTCTGTTTTCCAACTTCGCATAAAAATTAAGTTACTCTGTAAATTACATACAATTTTGGGCAGAAATTCTTTAACAGCACAGAGACCTCATCGAGGAGTCTTTAAGAAGTAGCCTAGAACAGCCCTGACAGTCGTTGTGGGTACAACTTAATTTTCAGTCCCTGGTAATGCTAATTGCTATCCCATACGTTCCCATTGTGTGGGACCAAACAATAAATACGAAAGTGCGTGGGCAACCAGTACCTAGTGAGGGTGCCAGAGCCGGAGCCATAGTATTCAGCGGTTCAGCGAGAACGATATCTACCCGGCCATAAAGTACCCGAGCAATCAGGACTCTGTGCTGGTATTTTGAATGGTGGAGGGGGAGCTGTGCCCCCACTTGGCTGGTGTAGTAAACAAATTAATCCAATTTTGTAAAAGCTGCGAATGAGACCCAATTCCAATGGCACTGAGAGCCAAGGGCAAGTCGCTTCAGGCATAAATTAAGTAATTAAGTGAGTTGGGATGCCATGTGAGAATGGGCCGAAGCAAAGGCAAAGGCAAATGCAAAGGCAATAGCAAATTCAAAGGCAAAGGCAAAGGCAGAGGAGGGATATGGATATGGCGCTAGAGGGTGGCTCTATATATGGGGTACTTGCCTATTGGCCCACTTTGATAATTGATGCTGTGTCAAAGCGTTTATTTAGTGCTTAAGTGCGCATATTTTGCTAATTAAATTGTTGTTGTTTTCGTGCGAAAAGTTGATTTTATTTCTACACTGAGACTACAGCACAGAAGGAATTAGAATTAGGGGAAGAGGAAAGAGAGATAGAGAGAGAGAGAGAAGAGTACGCACGTGTGTGTCTTGTGATTGATTTGTTTATAAACATCAAATGTGTGGCACACACACACACACACACAAAAGTTTTAGCTAACAATTTTTAATGCATTCCATAAGTAGATTAACCAAAATCAAACAAAAATACCCCAAAAAAATTGAAATAAATGCTTTCGCAATACAGATAGAGGAACTTGGGCAAAGATAAAGAATAATATAAAGAGACAGAGGGAAAGTGAGAAAGAGAAGGAGCCAGAGAGATATAGGGAGAGAAAAAGATAAAGAGCCAGAGTGGGAGAGAGAGAGAGAGAGATGGAAAATTAATCAAAATTAATCGCATTACATAAACAGACAAAAGCAACAGCAAAACAAATACAAAATAAAAACTCTACCACGCGAGATACGCTGTAATAGCTCGATGAACGAAAGGAGTAATCTTGAGAATAATGTCGAATTTGAGCTTGAATTGTATTGAATCAATATACCCGTTAAGTTTGGCATGTGTGTGTGTGGTATGCGGCAAGCTCAAAGCAATTTGCTTTCGTTCAGCTTGACATATGCGCATGCCATATGATTGCTTTTTGCCCAGGCACGAACTCAATTGAAATTTCAAACACTTTTAAGTGGATGGAACGCGCAAGGAACTCATTACGGAAATTACTTTACATATAAAGTACAAGTACAACAGCAACGCTCAGCCAACAAAAACACTTTCTTTCACTTTCTTTCGTTCACTGACTTTCACTTTGACTTTCGAATGGGCCAGAGCTAAATTCTGCACACACACACACACACACACAATGATATGCTCATTGAAGTGAGCTTCAATGCCTGTGCTAAATAAATAAACAAACATTCTGCCACCCCCCCCTTTCCCTTTCCCCTTTCCTGTCATCCATGCCACCTCCTCTGCCCATCAGGAGGTCGTGTGCTCGGCAATTAGTACTTACAAGACTATAGATGGCGCTGTTGTTGCGGTTATGGCGGTAAACAAGCAACAATCTCTCTCATGATATAAGCACATACACATTTATATTTATATATATGCTCATACAAATTATATTGCTTGATATAGATATACCATGAATACCAACAGACACTGGGTATTTCGAAAACAGAACAAATAGTATAACTGGCATTTGGTAAGTTTCAAAGTTTTATTGATCTAACCATAAGAAAACAAATTTGAAAAGAATTATTTCTAATTGCTTCTATTGGTTATGATTTGTGTGAAACACATATTGTGATTGTAATTGTGGTGAACGTCAGTTATAATAGCTAAAACCACAAGAGACAAACTAAAGTCGTGACTTTTTCCTTGATTGAAATCAAATTAAATATTTGAATGCCTAATGTGACTGAAAAAGCATTTTTAAATATATTAAATATTTTTAATATATATAAAAAAAATCTATACCATAATATTAATAATATTATATAGATTTATAATCTGTATATAATCTAGTTATCAAATATTTTTACATGCTGCCTATATTGCACGCTACAAATGCACAAACTGTTTTTATCGCATGCTACAACATTGCTTTAATTTGTGGCTGGTAGCAAAGTACTTGAACTTTGAATCTCCAATATTGTTGTGTGTGTGTCAGTGTGTGTGTGTGTGTGTGTGTGGGGGTGTTTGCTTTTTCACTTTTGTTTAAGCACTTTTTGGAGATACTTTTTCTGCTGTTTGAGGCTGTTGGCACTTATTGATTTTAGCCATGTAGAGGCGCCCAAAGTCGATGTACGCTCGCAGATTGCTGCTGATAACATTGAAATGATATACACGGCACATTAAATGGATTATTTAATGTTGTCACTACGTACGTATGCCTGGCAAATGATGCGTACAGCTGATAGCTATAGCTATAGCAGTGCCAGTGCCTCAGTTTCAGTCTGTGGCTGAGAGGATCTGAGACCTTAGCTCAGCTCAGATCTAAGCAAAGCTGGTAACCCTGGATTACACACGCGGGAGTCGTTTTTATTTGTCTTGTGTGTCATCGTCGTCGTCGTCGTTGGTGTTGTTGTTATTGTTGTTGTTGTTGCTTTTGTACGGGTTTGTCGTCACCATTTGTTATTTGGTTTGCCTTCACGACTTCAAATGGAGGCTAAAGTTGATTGTGCTTGAAATTGGTAGGCTTGTATGTCCTGGCATGGTATGTGCGTGCCAGTTGCTGTAATTGCTGATATGCTCCTTACAAGCACTCGTCCTTACCCCCATACCATGGCAATCTCACCCACAGCCCACAGCCAGCAGCAACTTTGAGGCTCGTCAGTTTGCCAGTTTACCAGTTTCACCATAGAAGCTTGTAATAATAAATTAGGAAGCAAAGTTTGCGAACTGTGCCTGCTCCTGCTACTGCTTACACACACTTGCGGTTCTGGTTTCTGCCTCTGTTCATCTTATTGTTATGGTTATTGTTGTTGTCGGTGCTACTGCTGCTGTTGATTATACCAAAGGTGGTAAGCACTTAAAGGTCCCATGGCATTATACAGATAGTCTCTAAAAGCGACAAGCTGACACCTGTGGCTCAGCCTCACTGTTGCTCTGCCTCACTGTGCCTCCGATTCAATGTTGTTCTGTCTCACTGTGGCTCAATCCATCTCATTCTACCTTACTTTGGCTCAATGTGCAGTCGTCTATCAAAAGCCAGCAACAAGTACTAAGCTCTAAGTAGTGTGACTTATCAACATCGAGAGAGCGTACTGTAAATTTCCATTTCCAAACTATTATAATTGATTTGGCTTTTGTTTTACTCAAGAGAATGCAGCAGCTTTTGCGCTCAGTGTAACAGTGGTAGCATAATTAATGCAGCCAGCGAGCGTATGACCGACCTATGACCTTAGTACTCCAAATGATGAGTGTGGGGCGAGTGTGTGTGTGAGTGTGCGAGTGCGAGTGTGAGTGTGTGTGTGTATGCTCAATGATTTGTAGTCTGCTTGTGAATTGTTTGCTATGCCAAACGCATGCGAGCAGCATTTCGCCTGTGGCATAATTAACCACATTATTCAAGTCTATCAAGTGTAATTCGAATAACAAACTCAGTCATTTTTCAGACTAACATTGCCAAACAAACAGCAGCAGCAGCATCAGCAGCAGCAGCAACAACAACAACAACAACGACAAGAACAACAACATGAACACAATATGCGAGTACAAAACAAATATGGTAGCTCTTGAGTGGAGCACTTTGCGTACTTCCGCTGCAGAGGCTTAGCGGATGATCTATTTATGACCTGGCTAAGGCGCTCTAAGACGTGTATATAAACCATTCCATTATATATGTATATAAATACATATATTGTATGTTAGCTTTCCTTATAAATATGCATGTTGTGGCAGCGGCCTTGGGTGCTTTCCTTGCTACGCGTTAACCATAAATCAACAATAATATTCATAAGAGCATCTAAGCCAAAAAAGAAAAATATACGAAGAAAAAAAAAAACAGAGAGAAATAATACACAAACCTTATGTAAATTAATTGACGACGCCAACAGATTAAATTACAATTGATTTCGAGCTTTGTTTGAGCAGGATAAATGGCAAGCGGTGCCTTTTTTTTAGCAATTGTTATCCCGCCCTGAATATTAATTTCCATATAATAGCAGAGCATCATAAATAAATTATGGTTTATTTGTGAGCAAATGACAAAAAAGCAAAGCTTTTAAATGACAATCGAAATGTGGAAACATAATTAAAATGTGATATATTGAAAATATAAATATAAATTAAATTAATACAATTTATCATTGAAATAATTAAATATTAAATACATAATTTAAAATAAATAAATAATGTTTAAAAAATATAGAATAGATCAAATAAATTCAAGTTACTACAAATAAAATCCATAAAATAAAACAATAAAATAAATTTTAAAAAATAAATTAAATCAATAAAATATGAACAATAATGTACAAAAATTAAGTAAATTAAATAAAATAAATGAAGAAAATAATATAAATATCATATTAAAAAAAAAATAAATGAAATAAACAAATTATACAATATAATAATAAAATATTATATAATATATTGAATATATAAAATAAATTAAAATAAATACAATAAAATTTATAAAATAAAATAAATAAATCACACGCTTTTCTTCATATGTTTCCCAATCGATACGCCGCACATTCTAATCCGTAGAGCAATCACTGCTGCAGCCAAGTTGCTGCTAAGTTTTGGTTATACAAACTATACGCCCATGCTAAACAAATCTCTAAACACGCCCACACAGAGAAGAACAACAGAAAAGTTAAGTAATTCAATTACACGAAAATGCAAATGCAGCTAAGTAGATGGCGTCACTTGATGCTTAGTTGGCTGGCTGGCCGCGGGCTTAAGCGTCGCGTTTATGCCATGTGCTCAATGGCTGAATACTTAAGTAGTTGATCTGGCAACCCTGTAGTGCTCTACCAGTCTCACGCTCTCTCATTCTCTCATTCTCTCGCTCTCTCGTTGTCTCTTTCTCTCGTTCTCTTGCTCACCTCCTGCTTTTCAAAATATGTAGCGGAAATTACCCAACTCGAATTGCATCACATTTCGAGCACAATTTTTGAGTGTAATTTCCTGAGTGCAATTTTTGCAGCTGAATATGTGAGAGATACAGAGGCAGTGGCACAAAACTATAAATATTATTTGCCAATGGTAGTAAATAATGTTAAATTATATTTAAGTTAAATGCTTTACCATTGACTAAAGTAAATAAATGCAAAGTTAATATGAGCAACTATAAAAATTGCGCTTTTATCTCGTATAGTAATTACGATATTGAGTCGCGGTTTAAAGAGCTTTAATTTGACATAAAAAATAATCAATTACTAGCATAAATGTTGCATTATTATTGTTAATTGAAATTTAATTGAATTGCCGCGCACACTGTGAGAGAGATCAATTATTTATGGCCCACTGTGCCATTAAACTCATAATTATTTTATTTTTAATTAAGCAAAAACAAAAACAAAGCTACATTGTGTTGGTTTTCATGTTCGCTGCTTCATTTGCTGCCATCCGAATGTTTTTGTATTATTTTAAACATATTTTATGCGATGTAGATTTTCACCTCATTAAAATATGAGTCTGTCACACGGTGCTTTAAGCCGACACAAGTTTTGCCGCTTAATGCCAGAGCGAGCGCTGAGGCGGCTTTAAAATACCATAAAAAGCGGATGTCATAATAAATATTAATGGATGCGCGGGATGCGGTGTGCGGGGTGGGGGAAGGGTGAGGGTTGGTCTTGGGTCTGGGTAAAACTAATAGCGGCATACGCATTGCGGCCAAATGTGCGCTTCCGTTTCCGGTCTCTAAGGTTGCCCGCAGGTTCCCCAAGCAAAACAAGAAGAAAAAGCGCCAAACAAATGGCAAAACCTCAGTGGGGTCGGTATTCAGAGGGTTTTTTGTTGTTTTGTTTACATTCGCCCCGCGCTTCAAATATTTATTTATTTGCACAGCCAAACAAAATGCGCGCCATGGGCATCATTTGCATTCAAACACTTTCATTGTTGTTAATCTCTTCTTGCACTCGCATAGAGAATTTAATTAAGGCAATGGCCCGCCATAATTCAATTCAACTTCTGACAGCCTCCAAAAATATAAAAATATACAAAATGCTTAGACATAGGCACAGTGTGATGAAAAAAAAACACATAACAAAAAATAATACAACGAAAAATTGGCTAGAGGACGTGGCATAGAGAACAAAAGTGATGCAAAGTGCAAATTGAAAGCGTGGAAATCAAACTTTCATTCAAAAGATTGAAAAACCTCTTATTAAATATTTTTTTAAATTTAATTATAATTATTTTTGAATACCACTTAGTCATTAAATATCCCTCGGAGCTTTAATACTATTGTAAATTGTTTTGCAAAATGCCAAAACCACAGTGGATTCAACAATGCATACCCTCACACGCACATCTACACTCATTCAGGGATCACTCCATCTCTCTCATTCTCTTCCTATCTTTCTCGCCCTTTCACTCCCTCTCTCTCTTTCTCTCTCTGTCTCTGTAAGCCATAGAAAGTGAAATGCTCCTGGGTGAGCCAAGAATAGCCGTTTGTATCAAATTCCGGCTGGCAAACGAGCGAGCGACCAAGCGGATTAAATTTTATTATTTTGACATTAAATACGAAGAGTAGAACCTGAATGGAAACGGTTATAGAGTATAGAGTAGGGGAGAGGAGGAGCGGCAGTCCTACGACGACAGCGCACACGCTTAAAGGCCAAATGTATGAATGTATGTATGGGTATGCATGGTTATGCCAACATTTTATACAATGTTCTTGCCACAGGCTGCGTAATTAACTAAAAGTTGTTAATGAAAAGGTCTGAAACAGGCAAAAGCTTCTGCTTCTTATTCATCTTCTTGAACGTTTCGTATCGTATTAGCTACAAAAGTTACTTTTAATTTTGGCAATTTTCATTTAAAATGTGCTTCAAACATATTAACATGCAATTAACATTAAACATAATATTGAAGTATTATAATTAGCTTTATAATTGAACGCTACGATACGATACGCGATATGTAATTTGTTTTTATTATATTAGTAGTATACACAAACACACATACAATTGCTTTGGTCTGTCTATGTGATCTATCAATCGATTGTATGTATCCAAAAATTTTCCATTTTTCACATTAAATTTATTTATGTTTGATGCCATCAAAATTTCATTTCGTATAATCGTTGCAGCGAATTTTAATTGTAATTTCTGAAAAAAAGTAAATTCAGCATGACACTTATAAGAAAGAATATGGCTAATACTTTCTAGAGAGCCAGATTTTAAAGATCAGATGACAGAGTTGCATAGTATAAAGTTTGTTCAATAATAGCCGTATCCAAACTTTCTATATATTTTTAAAAAATGTTCAGGATCTCTGCTTCGTCATGTTGTATAACATGTTACACAACTTATTTACCCAGAGTCCGCTTACTTTCAATAATCTTTAAGAGCCGATCTTTCCCATTTCCAAATTTCCACATACTTCACTCACAGTATTCGCTAAACAATCTTGCTAGTAAGAAGACTTTATAGGGGGGTTGCCTTTATTTTTATTTTTATTTTTATTTTTGCGTAAGTAGCATTTTATATATTTAATATTGCAAGCAGCTTAATGCTGATAGTTATGCAACTCGTAAAGAACAGCCTTTGTCATGCTGCTGCTGCAATGCTTTATGGTCTGAATGTCTCCTTGAAACACAGCAATGTTTATAGAAGCGGGGGACGGGTCGTAGGTGTATAGAAATAAATGAAATTTAGAGTAAACTCCAGGCAGAACAGCGTCAAGTTTTTCTTTGAAACTGAATTTTTGGCTAATGGCAGGAAGAACAAAAATTTTATTCTGTTCAAAAGTATGCGAAGAAAATTTCGCAAAATTTTGTAAAATTGCTAAAAGCCAACGAAAAAATCTGTTGGCTCAAGGAACACAACTTGGTTAATAAAGCAAATATTTGATAAAGATGCAGATAATGCCTTTACTTAAAAGCAAAAAAAATTTATAAATTATTAACACCTGCTCTAGGTGAGTGTTTAAACCATAAATTATAATGTGAATCGTATGAAGCCTACCTATGCCAACGTCGTTAGGCTGCATGAAAAATTGTTCTGTGCTATTTTTTATGTGCGCTACACGTAACTATTTATTGGTATGGCCAGGATCTTGATAAACTCCCACACATGACACTTATAATATATGGATCCGAATAATGTCAACTGCAAATGACTCAAATCGCTTAAATCATAATGATTAATCACTCAATGCAGGCAGATTGGCTTAAAAGCTTTTCAATTGAATATATATAAACTTAAATGAAGACATATTCAGTTTGACTTGGACAATAAATTTAAATTTTTATATATATTTTATTTAACAAGAAATACGACGTACTTCATCCCCTTTTTAATTCAAATTAAATGCAAAATTAATGCATGCACTTGCTTATCAAACCCGCATTCGTGCAGCGGTGCTGAAGCACTACTGGCTACTCTGTTCGCGTAGTAAATTGTCACTCGCCAACAAACTGACGATTTACAAGCAGATTATTGCGCCAATCTGGAGATATGGATGTCAGATCTGGGGGCTGGCATGTGATAGCCAGATCAGTAGAATCCAGGCTGCTCAGAACAAAGTAGTCAGAATCATCACCGGCTGCGAATGGTACGTCCGCAACTCCACCCTGCACAACGACTTGAAACTGGCCACAGTGTTCGATGAAATCAATCGGCACTCAAGTCGCTACCACGACAGACTGGCGCTACACACCAATAGCCTGGCCAACAGGCTCTCCAGAGGCCCAACCCCCAGGAGGCTGAGGAGAAGGAATCCCAGAGACCTCATCCTCCGGCCGCCTGCGGCAAGAAGAAGACGACCTACAATGGCCTTACTGTGATGTACTCTATTGTGAGATTTGTTATTGTGATGTTATTGTTATTATTGTATTGTTATAATTGTTACTATTGTAAATTCGATGAAGCTAACCGCCAAGGCTAGCCGGAGCGCCCGATTGCGGGCTGAATGAACAGCAGCAAAGGACACTAAGGGGTCCCTGGTACTCCCCGTATGCCTTAATAAAGTTAAATTAAAAAAAAAAAAAAAAAAAAGTTCTTCTCAAAATAATAGGATAGCCGATACATTTCGGCGTTTTCGGTGGTTTTTCGGCGTTTTTTCTGCGGTTTTTCGGCGATTTCGGCGGCTTTTTGGCGATTTTGGCGATTTCGGCGATTTCGACGGTTTCTTCTGGCAATTTCGGCGGTTTTTCGGCGGTTTTTCGGCGGTTTTTCGGCGGTTTTTTGGTGATTCTGGCGGTTTTGGCGATTTTTCGGCGATTCTGGCGGTTTTCGGCGCCTCCGAACAGCGGGAAATGGCTCAATCGACTCGCCAGGAGGACTGGCAATTTATGCAGAGGCGTGCAAATTAGTGTAAAGGTGGCGTTGCGTCCGGCGGTGTTCTCGTGGCTCCGTTACTATCCAGTTGCCGGTCAATGCTGACCGCGCTAGCTGTGAACAGAAATGACTGCTTAGACTTAGGCTTAGACTACAGCTACTAAGATGGCTCATTAGTAGAAAAAGCACACTACCACTGAGATGCGAAAGGGTTGTATACAACCAATATGTTTGTACGGAGTGCAGATATGGGGGACCGCAGCCGAATCCAACTACAAGTGTATCCAGGTCCTGCAGAACCGTGTACTGCGGCAAATGACAAACAGTCCCTGGTTTGTGCGAGGCACCACACTCCATGGAGACTGCAATTTGCATACAGTTGAGGAACAAATTGGAATGCACACCAGTCGATACAGCGAGCGACTACTGAGGCACCTCAGCCGACTCGCAAGACGATTAATTCCCGCTCGGCCTCTAAGACGACTTAAGCGGCAAGGATTTGAAATCTGGCTTTTGTTATTACACAAAGGACTTCTATGTCTCTGATTGGTGGCTTCTCAGTAGCAAATTATAAATAAATTCGCACATTGATTTTTATTAAGGCAAACAAGCATTAATACTAAACTCATTTTCACTTGACGCTGAGACTTGAGACTTATTTTTGCTTTTTAGTTTTTATTCCAGAACAAATAATTACAGTGGCAGCAGCTGGTTGTGATGCGGGTCTGACTGACGAGCTGCCTGTCTAAAGAAATCAGCGCAAATTGCCATCAAAACAAATATTTGCCCGCGGTGGCAGATCCTAATGATAGGATGAACATATTGTAAGGCTCAGAGGAGGAATAGCTACTGGAGCAGGAGCAAGGAGAGAGAGAGAGAGCAGTAGCAGGAGCTAACAAGCCAACACATTGGACACAGCCAAAGGCTGCTTTTCACACCAATACTGAGGCAGGGTGCGATGTGGCACACCTTGTTGAACTGTGTCAATTCTGAGAATGTCAGACACGCAGACAACGAAAGAATGGAGAGGAGAGTGTGGCGAAGGAGGCGGAGGCGGATAGGCTGCCTGATGAGCAGCCACTCAGTGCCACTCAGGCAATAAAACGTTGCACCAAATTAGCGCTTTATTGCATGTTTGTTTGCTGCCACAGCGACTCGAAGATTCGAAGAGTTGTCCGCTCGAACAGTCGACGCCTCGAAAAGTCAGACGCATCGAAACGGATGAGCTCAGTCAGAGTCAGTCAGTCAGCGTCTGGTGATCTTTTTGGCACCTTCTGTGCGAGTGCCGTTAAGTTCTGGTTAAGGCTCAATAATTATGGCCCGAAGGCATGAGATTTGCGCTTATAATCATATAATCTGTATGCGTTTTTCCCTTTATTATTATTTGACATTTCAAGCACCTGTAGAAATGGGTTTAAGTTCGATTTATCACAACTATTTACACAACGTTCCGTTCTTCCCTTAGAGGTTTTGCTGTATAGCTCAGCTATCGTCCATTGTTGTCTATTTCAGGTGCCACTGGCACCGTATCACAATTTTTGTCTGCTTGGATGATCAATTTACCAATTGGCAATTGGCAATCGGCAATTGGGTATCCAGTTTCCAATTGTTTTGGTGTAAGGCCATCGTGTGGCATGTTGAGGCTACTGTAGGTTTCGGTTTTAAACCAGGAGGCTCTTGGGCGTATAAACATAAACCAACGAATCCCAGCCACAATCGGCCAACTGATGTGCACGCAGCGGATTCCAATCCAGGCCGCATACAAACTCCGTGTGCTGTACGTTGATCTCCTGTGCGGTCACACTGTGCTCCAAATCCCAAATGCTGCATGAAACAGGAATATACATATTTAATAGTTATATTTCAACTATCACATCCTGTGCCACTTACCGCGTGGTAAAATCGTAGTTGGCCGAAGCAAGAACCGTCGCCGAGTGTGGAGAACAGGCCAGGCGACGCACGGCAAACTCGCCCGAGTATAGCTCGAAGACGTGTGTGCGCATGTTGCGCAAATCCCAGCCACGTATGAGTCCATCCGATCCGCCAGTAACCAGCACATTCCGATCGAAGTGGCTCCAGTCGCAGGAGAGGGCCTCGCTGGCATGCGCCTCAATGCTCATCAAGGGTTTACCTGCAAAATCAAGAGAACTCCATAAGTTAAGGTGTCCATCGGTACTTACACTGGCAAAGAGATTCGCTATCAATGGCGAATACTTTGCACAATATATCAATTCATTGTGCCCCACAAACGTCGTGATCGAGTTCTGCCTGTTGCAATCCCACAGCTTGAGTGTACAGTCCCAGCTGGCCGAGAGCAGTGTATGATAGTTCCACTTCTCGCCCCAATCCAGGCTATAGATCTCGTTCTTGTGCTCCTGCAAACAGATCAGCGGCTCCTTGGGCGTCAACTCTGTCAGCGCTGCCTCCGCATCCAAGCCCGACCAGATCTGCAGCGAACCATCGCCCGATGCGGTGGCCGCTATATCTGCGGCATACGGACACCAGGCCACATCGAAGAGCCCATCGGACCACTCCAATCGACACAGCTCTGTGAGCGTTTGTGTTTGTGTTTTCAGTTCAGATGCCTCATCCGCTGAGCTCTGGGCAAGCAGAAACAGCGAACCACCTCCAGCAAGACCGTACAATTGGCTAAAATCATAGATGTTGCGTTTGATCAGCATTTTTTCGTATTATAGAGTATTTTCTAGCTTACCTGGTAGCCAGCAGCATGTGATTCGCCTCGAAAGGTGAAAAGCGTAGGCTATAGCCATGTCGATCGATGGTGGTGTGTGTCTGTGCTTGCATATTGTCTGAAATGTGCTGAAAAGGACACAAAGAAAGTGAGATTAGGTTAGAAACAGCGTTTATGTAAATGTAAAACTGAAGATAAATCAACAAAATAAACTATACGATCATATGGCAACATTTTGATCATGTGGCAACACTGGCAGGCAAAGAATTCACTTGCATGTGTGCATATCAAACTTACAGCAACATGACGTTTCGATCGTATGGCAACACTGGCTAGGATGCGCATGCATGTGAAACTTACAACTACAACTGTTGTCTCTTTTGCACTCATACGAAACAGTTATAATTCACAATATCATACAGCTCCACCTGTTGTCTCTTTTGCTCTCATACGAAACAGACACACTTTACAATATCTTACAGCTCAGCCTGTTAAATAAAACTTAAATAAAACAGTTACATTCACAATAACTTTGTTGTTTCTGAATGGATCGCAGTGAAATTCGTAATGGGTGCGCAATACTTTAAATGAAAACCTATTAACGGAGCAATTACAGCTTCTGGCACATACAACACATAAGTCTAAACTAAAACGTGAGAGAAAATCAATATATCGAACTGTTAAAGTACAACACGTTGCACAAGTGCTCCATTAACTAGTAGGGTTTCCCTGGAGGTGTCGCGTCTACCGTGAACACTTGTCGATTTGCGTGAATAAAAACTTACATGAGCTGCATGGATGTGGTAATAGAGCATCAAACACTAATCCTCCGACAGAACTTAAGGTTTGACATGAACCGAAATGAAAAACACGCACACACATGCGAGAAACAATATATAGGGAAATGTACTGACCTCATACGAGGTCGCGAAACGCTACTTGACATTAGCCAATTTGTATGGGGCCACAGCGAATGTTAGGAAATGCGGCAAAACCACGAGTCAAGACAGAAGAAACTGCGCAAAAACATGTCAACAGTTTATACAAGCGAAACTGCATAACGGGCAAATCCATTTAGTGGACACTGGCAGGCAGAAATCCAACCCGAGGGTGGAGTACACACAGGGCCAAGCCAAAGGTATATAAGCAGGTTGCAGTGTACGGCCTTTTTGCACTTTTGCTCCAACAGCGAAGAATTGTGAACGGTCGCGGAAACGCTAGCAAATTATATATTTTCCGATTGAGAAATAATCCAAACCCTAAAGCACTTAAGATGGTTGTCTCCGTGAAGGTCTTCAAGAAGGCCACGCCCAATGGAAAGGTCACTTTCTATTTGGGCCGTCGTGACTTCATCGATCACTTGGATTACTGTGATCCCGTCGATGGCGTTATCGTTGTGGAGCCGGAGTACTTGAAGAACCGCAAAGTATTTGGCCAATTGGCCACCATGTACCGCTATGGTCGCGAGGAGGATGAGGTCATGGGCGTCAAGTTCTCCAAGGAGCTTATACTATCACGCGAACAAATTGTGCCCATGACCAATCCCAACATGGAAATGACACCTATGCAGGAGAAACTGGTGCGCAAGCTGGGCTCCAATGCTCATCCCTTCACCTTCCACTTCCCACCCAACTCGCCAAGCTCGGTCACGCTGCAGCAGGAGGGCGATGACATGGGCAAGCCTCTGGGCGTGGAGTACACCATTCGAGCCTACGTTGCTGACTCCGAGGATGATCGTCAGCACAAGCGCAGCATGGTCAGCCTGGTGATCAAGAAGCTGCAGTACGCTCCCTTGAATCGTGGCCAGCGCTTGCCTAGCTCACTGGTCAGCAAGGGTTTCACCTTCTCCAATGGCAAGATCAGTCTGGAGGTGACGCTCGACCGTGAGATTTACTACCATGGCGAGAAGGTGGCTGCTACCGTGCAGGTTTCGAATAACTCGAAGAAATCAGTAAAGAGCATCAAGTGCTTCATTGTGCAGCACACCGAGATCACCATGGTAAATGCACAGTTCAGTAAGCATGTGGCACAGCTGGAGACCAAGGAGGGTTGCCCAATAACCCCCGGTGCCAATCTAACCAAGACATTCTACCTCATTCCACTGGCAGCCAACAATAAGGATCGTCATGGTGAGTCACATCAACAATTACTATAGATCGTCACTGATTATTATATTGCTGTATTCCGTAGGCATTGCACTCGATGGCCACTTGAAGGATGAGGATGTTAATTTGGCTTCTTCTACCATGGTGCAGGAGGGCAAGTCAACAGGTGATGCCTGTGGTATTGTCATCTCGTACTCGGTGCGCATCAAGCTCAACTGCGGCACATTGGGCGGTGAGATGCAAACAGATGTGCCCTTCAAGCTACTCCAGCCAGCACCTGGTAAGTATCCACTGTGTCACAAGTAACCATAATTTAGAGGTAACACTGTACTACTCCCCCATAGGCACCGTGGAGAAGAAGCGCTCGAATGCCATGAAGAAGATGAAGTCGATTGAGCAGCATCGCAATGTTAAGGGCTACTACCAGGACGACGATGATAATATTGTATTCGAGGACTTTGCCAAGATGCGCATGAACAATGTAAACATGGCCGATTAATTAGCGTTTAATTATAGTTCATATAACAACAAGCATTAATCCCTTCTGGCAAATGTTGTATCGAAAGCACTGAGAGAAAACTATTGATCTAAAAGAGAAAACTGAGAAAACTTGTTGCAGCTGTATCATCGAGGCCACAATCTTTGTATTATAACCGTATACTTGTACCTAAGTACTTTATGCTATATGATATATACATATATACGAACATTCATAAACTTTAGTGGATCTGGAGTTTGTAAATGTTAAATGTTAACAAAAATATTCAAAAAAAAAAGACAAAACTCGTGTCCATGTATTAATCTAATTATACTATAAATGTCTATAACAAGAACAAAATACTTACAATCAATTAGTTGATATAATCCAAATGTTGAAACTCTGTAGAGCTCTGAGCTATGGTGTTATGATATGATATGATATAGTGTTGTTGGTTCTGCTAGTTCTGTTGGTTCTAGCAGTTCTAGTTGCTGTGGCTTTCAACTGCGGCAGTTGAATGAGCAGCTCAAATGCCATCACATTGCGAAGAAGGCATGCGGTATGGGCTGCCTGAAGGGGTTGCTGAAACGCTGACAGGGTGGTTGATTGCACAGGAAACCCTTTGTGCCTATAGGTCGTAGAAGCAACCCCTAGAAACCAGCAGCCAATCAGCTTGAAGCAGGACCAGTTTGGTTTCTAACGGTCATTTCAAAAGCTATATAACACTAAAGCTAAAGCCATATGCCAAATAATTAAGCTCTGAACCTGAGGTTGACCTTGATAATGGATCGGATATGTGTGTATGTATGTATAATGGTTAATGCATGAGGCATAATGCCTGAGGCCAGCTGGCATGTCATCAAATTGGTCTGCCTCATCACGTTATATCACTTATATAATGCAACGTAACGGCCGTCGATTCAAGTTGCAACTACAGCTGAGGCGCGAGCTGGAGCTGGAGCTGTAGCTAACTCCGACTGCAGCTGAAGCGTTGCACAATGTAGAGACTATAAGCTGGGGACTGTGACTGGGACTGGGGCAGCGTTCGATCGATTTCACACACCGCTGACTCCTGGGGCAGCAACAACAACAGAGCCCGACTTCCGGCATTGGTCTGTCGATGATGCCTGACCAAGAGCCAAGCCCCAGAAAGCTATAACAAAAACAACACACCGAAAGCAAACAAAAACTGACAAAGTCAGAAACTTTAACTAGCCTATAAATGCCAATGTTGTTGTCAAAATGCAGCCACAATTTTGACGAGCGTGCCACACGATGGACAACCAGAAGCTGCCACAAGCTGCACTAAAGACGCTTCCACTGCTACTGCAGCTGCTACTCCTACTGCCGTTGCTGCCAAAAGTTGCCGCGCAGCACTACTATCCGGCGCCACATCCACAACGACCGCCACAGCTCTACTATGATGCTACACCACGACTACGTCGCTATGAGTACGTGCCGGGGCCGCAGGTTGTTGCCGGCTTTGTGCCACCACCAGGGCCACACTATCAGCAGCAGACGCCCAACTTTCAGTTGATCAACTACAGGCCCAGCTATCAGCCACTCGCCCTGGAATACCAGCAACAGCAGCCACCTTTGGCATCTGTGGCACCCGTGGCCACAGCGCTGCACTCGCTCTATGCGCATCCCAGTGTGCACTATCAACAGCGTGCCGCCACCCAGGCTGATCTTGCAAAATACCGATACGAAGGCAACTATTTACCCTTGCAGCAGCGCGTTCCGGTTGCTCCACACTTGCCGCCAATGCCACAACGTCGTGTGGAGGAGCAGCAGCACCAGCAACAGCAGCAACTCTTCAATGTGCCGCCGGCGCTGTTTACTAGTGATGTGCTACATGTAGTGCCTTCACGCTCAGCTCTGTTGCAACAACAACAACAGCAGCAGCACCAACAACCGGAGCTGCAGGCGGTGCGTCCGCGTCGCTTTGCCCCTGCAGCAGATGCAGTGGCTGCCGAATCCAGAACTAGCAGTAGCAGCAGCAGGCGTACACCTACAAAGGACCAGAAATATTATCAGTAAATACATTATATCAAGAAATAATATAATATAGTATTTTATCAAATTAATTTAAATTCCAGCGACATTTTCATGAGATTCGATGGACCCAATGCGCGCAGTCATGGCCATGTGCTGGAGCATCCGCGGGCGCAGGAGCGACGCTTTGAGTCACAACGTGGAGCAAATCGTTATAAGGGCGAGGTAGTGTATAGACTTAAGGTAGTGTAGAACATAGAACTTATAAGACTCAACTGCCTTCTAGGTCATTTGGACAGATCATCAAGGCGCTCACGGTGAACATCGCTGGGACATGGCGCAGGGAAAACTCTGAGCTGCAGTAGAAAAGGAGGAAAAATTTGCATAATTTTAAGAGCGCTCACTTTTACACTCTCCCACCCTTTCCTGCTCGTTCTCCGTATCTCTCCTGCTCTCTCGCACACTATACTCTTACGTGTACATATAAAAATCGTGACTTTTCATAATTTTGGCGTATTATTTATTTAAGGGCAATGATTTGGCGTGAAATTTGTGGAGTACTGCAAAAGATTTGCATAAGAAAGCAGCAAACGGAAAATATATTACTTCTGCTAACTCCTTGCGAAGAACTTATCCTTGTCATAGGTCAGTCAGCCTGGGAAATACTTGTCTATTTTTCTCACGGCCCAAAAGCTGACGCGACTCAAAAGTGGACAGTCCGGTTACACGACTTTTCCGTCTTTGCGGCCAGTGCCTTGTATTGGAAAAAGGTCAATGAAAGACAACTGACAACTGGCTATTCGTTAGTCTTTTGAAGAACTGGTTCTAGCCAATGACCCGAAATGTCCTGCACTTACATTTAGTTACAACACGGCACAGGCTCACTGACAATCAGACAGACAGCATATGCGGGTCAGACGCATATGCAAATGCCAGATAATGTCCTTGCCGAAGGGGTTGCAAGGCGCTTGTCTGTCTTGTAAGTCGGTGACCCCAAAGGGTTGCAGTTGGGCTCATTTGCATAGATCGAGACGCAGACGATCATAAAATGACACAAATGCGCCTGCGGGCACCTAATGTCCAGTTTGTAATGTTATTTCTTATGTGGCAGCTACAAAGCAGCACAGCTGACCAGGTCTGCTTGATCCTTAAGGAGGATCAACCTTAGATCAATATGTTAGAGTCTTGTGAGTTTATGTAAATGTTGCCTATAGTATCCCATAGAGCATGCGGGTTGTTGTCGTGGCCTCAGTCTATCAGCCCGTCTGTCTGTCATTCGCTGTCCAGAACCGGTTCATTGTTATTATTGTTGGCCGAGATAAGGTCATCATCTTAATAGTCAGTGGCAGTGATAACCCTTGGTTCTCACACGACGTCTAGTAATTTATGCAAGGACATTGCAAAAGGACACTATTGCCAGCTACGATGCGATTGATGTGGCGTGAGTAGTTCCAGTTCCCGAAGGCTCAACCGGTTTGACCAGCCCAAGAACATCTTGGGTGACCATCGACTACTCTGTGAGAACGCACTGCCAACATCCACAACTTCCACAGCTTCCATTAGCTGGCCTTTGTCAGCGCCCGAGAATATAATAACAACTGGCCGAACGGGTTACGTGTGTCATACCATGGACAATAGTGTCTCAGCTCAGATCTTGGGCTTGGCAAATGCCAATGCATTAAGGGTTAGCACCTTGATTTATAAGCAAATAATGTTTATTTACTTGAGAACCGTGTGCTTGAATAATCAAATAAAATGGCCAGAGTTTAGGAAAATTGGAGAGCAAAAGAATATATGGTAGTTGCTTTTTCCTAGGAGCAATTATAGATCTACTACTGTTATATAAAATTAGACGCTAACAGTTTATACATTTTTTTATTTTTTATTTTTGTCATATCAAAAACATTGTAAATTTGTAATTAAATATTCTAAGCCAAAAGGTGTCATATGGAGTATATCAAATATATAGTACATAAGTACGTATTGTATATAGTGTACTAGAAACTAAGGAAAGTCGTTACTATGCCATGTATGATAATGATAATATGGAATTACATGATATTGGCATATTTACAAGCTACATGGACTTGTGGAGCTCTACGAGAGACTACAAAAAAACGATCTCTCTCTCTTTCTCTTTCTTTACTGGTACTGGTGGTACTGTGGCTGCTGCTGGTACTGCTGCTTGCCGGAGCTGTACTCCTGTTGTTGCTTGTGGCCACCGGCACGGAGGAGTTGCGTTGGTGGTGGTGGTGTTGGTATTTTAACCACAATATCGGTGGGTTCACGTATGACCTCTGCCTTGAAGCCCTCCTTGGGATCAGCGGTGTACTTGACGGTGCGTATGAAACCATCCGAATCGACCACAGAGTAGCTGCCCTTGATCACAGAGCCATCGCGCACCTCCTTGCGATTCTGATAGTTTGTGAACTCATCGTCTTTCACATCAAAACCAAACTGGTACGAGGAGTTGGACTGCAATGAAGAAATATATGTACGTATGTATATACAAATGGAGCAATTCATGTGGTACAAGTTATAGATACAGCTAGAGATATAGATTTGGAGAGGGAGGGAGATACAGTTACGTTGCAATCATTTCAAATGCGCCGCACAGTATGACCCACTTTCGTGTCCACACACATAGTCGATTACATCACGTCGCCTACTCCGCATGCGTATACTTGCCCCAGTCCCAGTCCAAATCTCACTCTCAATCTATACCTCTGCCTCTGTCTGTGTCTCTATCTCAGACCCCAGGCCCAATAGACCCCCTCCCCTCCAGAGTCGGAGCACGCACAAGTGAAAGTAATTTGGACATGCTTGCATATATTTTAATAGCCCAATCGCACGTCACGAATTGAAGGTGCAACTATAGCCATAGCTAAAACCCAATCGCATGCTCAACTTATGCAATGCGACGGCAGTAGAAGCCACTCAATTCCAGCATAGAAAACCTAACACGCTCTTTCATCTGCACGTAATGCGCATTGGGGCCCATCTATTCACATATAATTATACATCATTTTTATTCTCAGTGTAGGCTGAGTTGAACATCAATCGTCTGTGAAAATGCCACAGTTCTAACTGGGTTAAGGCAAGGCCAAGACGTGACCCAAAGGCGTGGCCAAAATAAATCTTTGCAGCTTTTGTTCTTTTTCTTGTACTGACGTGGACCAATATAAACCATCGATAAAAGAAACGTGGCACGTTGCACGTTGCAAAAAAAAAAAAAAAAAAAAAATAAACTACAACATAAATTGGAAAGGCAAAGCTAGTTTTAGAGCCGGTTCTAATGCGTACACCCTGGCTACTCCATGGGGGCCTAATGGTATATGGTCTATATGCACATATAATAAATATATATGGGTCGCATTTGAAAGTGATTGTCGTTGTGCGACATTTTAATGGGCCTACTTTGGCCCACTTGTTTTGGGATGTCATTAAACTAGATCAGATCTGGATCAAATGAGTGCAGGTGATAATTTCATAAAATGTGGCCTCATTAACTAAATAACTTATTAAAGTTGGCAAATGGAAAGTTGATCTACTAGAGAACCGAACATTTCATTAAATATATACATATTTCTAAACATATATCCAAGAATATTGCTATTATTAATTATGAGGCCTTTTTAATTCCCAATCACTTTTATAGTCAAATAGTTCAACTAACTTTAATTAATCCCGTATTATTTAAACAATTCTGTTGCTATAATTATCCAGTTTTCTGCACACTTTTACCATAATCTCAGGATTAATGCATTTAATTTTTCAATTTGTTTACTGGATAACTACAATATCACAGCTTCCGCATGCGAAGACCATAAATAAATGCCCGAGTCGGTCAAAAGACTCGCCAGACATGCAGATACTTATGGACACGACGCTCTCACAACGTCTGCAGCTCAGAGAGTTGAGAGCGGAGAGTTGGGAGCGGGGAGCTGCAATCGGACGGTTGGGGTTTTGGAGAGTCTGGGGGCTGAGAGCCGTGAGCGGTGAAGTGTACGCTGTATACAGTTGTGAGTTAATGAACTCTATGAGAAAAATCAGCTTCTCCCCGTGCACCAATCCCCCTGGCCGTAGTGCCGACCACAGCTCACAGAGAGTAACCACATAAGCGAAATGCTTCAATTGTAATTATGCACTCGCAACATTGTTTGCTGGAGTGAAGCGAAAAGGAAAGTGCGCGAAAGCTGTGCTATGGAGCTGTTCGAACTGGAGTTCGAACCCGTTATGGTCAACTTACATCATCGTATTGCTCCTCCTCCTCCGCCTGCTGTGGGCGCCCCTGCAGCTTCAGTTGTCCTTTGCCAATCGATGGTGCGGGTGCCGACTGGTAAGTGGTTTGTATGCGACGCGGCGGCGCTGGAGCGGCTTGGGCCTGGCGATAGATGCTCTGCTGCTGCGGCTGTGCCTGATACTGTGTGATATGATGGATGGAGAGCTTGTTAGTCAAGTGGAGCACAGAGGCAGGAGTTGAGTCTTTCTTTGTTGACTAACACTAACCTGTGGTTGATAATCTCTGACTGCGGGCGCCACATATCCTTGCTGCTGCTGGGCGCGTATCTGCTCCGACACGGTATCCTTAATACGAATCTGTTGGCCAGCGCTCACATACTGCTGCGTCTGCTCGGAGTTCTGCTCATAGATGGGCGTGCCATCGGATGGCTGCTGTTGCTGTTGCTGGTGTTGTATCTGCTGATAATATTGACGCAAATAGCCGGGATCGACGGCCTGCTGCGCTTGAGCGACTCCACAAATCGCGACCGTGGCCACCACAAGCAAAAGTTGCATTGTTATATTTGCTGTAATCGTTACACTTAACTCCAATAATGCCAATGATTCAAATAATATATCGTTCGCGCGCACGTCCCACTCCAAGCCACAAAACAATCTGCGATGTCTGCGAGTCCAAATTGCACTTTTATATCGGTTACCAGCGTTGCCATTGTGCCGCGACGGCGCCGCTGCTGAGCGCCAACTAGCTGCATTAGATTGAACATGCATTAGTATTGGTGTGCGCTCTCTAGGCGCTGCCACTGTTGCCGTCTCCTTCCCGCAAGCACTCTGGCAACTCTCTAACGTGCAAGTGGAGCAGTAGCCTCTATTTTTCTTCTTTTCTCTCTCTCTCTCTGTCTCTCTTCTGATTTACAACAGCTGTTGTTGTGTCTGCGAACGAGTACAGCGCTGTAGTTGGTATAGTTGTCATTTCCGTTGGCATTATATCATGGACAGAGCATTGTGTCTCTGTTCCAGCTGATTTGCGTGTGTGTATATGTGTGTGCGTGTGTGAGTGTCATTGTTGTTTTAGTGAAAATTGCTGTTGCTGTTGATCTAGTTATAGTTTCGATCATTTACATACACAAACAAACGAGCGCGTGTTACGAGTGTGTGTTCGCTAACAGAGCTTCAAACTGTTAGCATGCTGTTATCATGGGAGCGCAGCTGTGACTGTTAACAGCCTGTCTGTTAACTAACAGTTTGTGCAACTTTCACATTACATTAAATTAATTGCATTTTGGTTGCATTTGCTGCCATAATATGCAAATTGTTCCTTGTTTTATTGTTTTATGCGTGCGCTTTATAACAATTGTAGATTATTTAAACATTAAGCATAACTGATTTGTGCAGCTGTGCGTAAATAGACAATGGGAGAGATATTATTTACAGGGTATATATAAAAATTTGCAATGCAATATTATAGTATATCATCATATTCTTTGCTAATCTGTCTGAACTTTGTGTCACGCTAGTTAACATTAGAAGAGGTCATATGCTAGAGGTCAATGCGATTAGATTTACGCCCACAGTCAAATTTATAGCATCTGAACCCAACAAGTGCAAAAGCCCATTGTTTAGGCTGAATTGACCCAAATCGCTAACATAAACACAAATTCGAAATATAAGAAAACCAAATCGAAATCGAAACGTTACATTATTGTTGTCGTTGTAGCTTTTTGCTGTGTATTCAAATTTGTATCTGTATCTGTAAGTGAACATGTAAATGTATCTCTTGCGTTGTGGTTGAGTAGCTTCAAGCTTCAAGCTTCAAGCTTCAAGTATGCCAAACGATCTTTGATGTGATGTGATTTGTGTCTTGTGTTGGCACTCCGATTGCCAAATCTTGCACACTTTAAGCCCTTTTGCAGCCGTTGCAAGTAGGCACCGCAAAACAGTTGCTATGCGATCGCACGTACCGTACAGACCATTAAACCTCAATAAATCAACCTCAGCCCACACGGCCTTCGCCCCTTCACCACCCAAACACCCCCCCCCCCCCTATTTCCGAATGCAATGTAATGCTCACCCACAGCACTCACACTCATACGGATCTGATGCGATTACTTAAGATCTATGCCTCGATCAAAGTTTGTTTGTATACGCCCCAAAATTACATTTAACATTTAAACAATTTTTCATGGCAGATTTCAGTTTTTGTGCACCATTTGATGACACATTTGACACACATGAAGCTACACCAAGGTCATTTGCACATACTTACAATAATACATACACATATATAGATCCGCTGATTTTGCGATTTTTCGTCAGCCGTTGACCGTTTAATGGGTACAATTCGACGGTCGGACAGTCATTCAAACTGTGCTGTATTGAGTTACTTGAACGCAAAGTGAAAGTACATTATGTGTAGCAAACAATTGTTATGTCTGGCTGTGCAGCTTAAGTACCATATATATATGTACGATCCGACCCATGCCCAACACGTAGCCGACACGTACAAGTGTCTTATTTCAATCAAATTAAACTCAAATTGATGTGTGCGTTCATTTCTCGGCTCATGTTTGCATATAATTTCAATATAAATGTGTTTAATTGCCCTCATGATTGATGGATTTCAAATGCTCTAGGATTTGCAATGTCATGTTATGCAAAGTACTATCACATTATGTACGGGGTTGGGCCCAATACTTAATGCCAAAAACTCTATATGATTGCATTACGTATACCTAATCGTAGACTCATTATGCTGCTGCAATTGAATCTGATTATTAAATGTTTTTTTCGATTGGTTATTTCCTTAAGAAAACTCTTAACTCAAGACTTGGGCTAATGTATTTTTATTATTATTTATTATTGGATTAAAATTGAGACGATATTTATACATTTTTTTTTTTATATTTTAAATGACTAGAACCACTCGCTGTTAACTCGCTTAGGCGCTGTTAACTTAATATCAAATCAAAGTATAACATAGTGTTAAAAATCTCGAACTAAAATTGTTTTTGTTTTTTATCATTGTCTATTGTTTGTGTGAGGAGAAAGAAGTTGAGAACAATTATAGTATAATAAATTTATTTCATCTCTAATCAATTTTCTTTGCCGATTCGTAATATTTTAAGGTTGGTTTTTTTTTTTTTTGGTTAGTTGTCGTTTCTTTATATAAATTAATCAATAAGTTAAACAGAATTTCATAAAAATCCACTAAGGTTGATTAGGTAACATCACAGCCAGCATTCGTTGTCTCCAACTCTGTTAATTGTTGTTGCCGGCTGTTACTGTTATTGTTGCTGCTGCTGTTGTTGTTGTTGCTGTTGTTGTTGTTGTCGTTGCTGATGTTTTTTTTATTTTTGGTGTTTAGTAGTCAGTTGCACCAACAACGCTGTACATCAGACGATTGAAAGAGCCGCTCTGGCGTATATTTTCATCGTGGGTGTTTACCACCTGTGGAGCAGATACAAATGAATACGTCATTAACATTGACATTAACAGCGCTGCGGCTGCGACTGTAACAGTAGCAGAGCAATGTTATTTCACTTACATTGTACGGCGGCCGGGATACTGGCGCTGATACTGGCTTCTGTAAGAGTGTATTTTGGGAGAAGGTATAAAGAAAAGCAAATTGCATAAGTTTATACGTATATAGTTCAAATGCTACAGTTGAAAATACAGTAGTTCATTTCTATTTCTTTTTCGTTTTTTCTTTTCTTTTTCTTTTTCTTTTTTTGTTTTTTTTTTTTTTTTGTTTTTTTTTGTTTGTTTTCCCCGCAATACTTTTATGTTATGGGCGTGCGCTTGGGTTAGTCGTTTTGTTATGTTAAAAATGCTATAAAAAGTGCAGGTGATTGGGAAAATATACACAGAGATGTGATTAATGATGTTTATACGACTTGCAAATACCATGACAAGTTATCAAAAACCAGGTTAGTGTTTCACTTTTGGCCAGGTTAGTAACACAGCACTGCACTACACACACATCGCCACTGTTAGCCATAACAGTGCCTTAACATACATATGTACATCGAGTTACCATAAAGCGCCGCTTAACATTCTGATTTTGGCATTTTAGCGTAGACATGGACACAATTAAAGGACACATTCAAAACATAATGCTGTGACTGTACTATTTAATAATTGATTTTATGTTTCGACTGTACGTGAGACGGCGATACATTTAAAGAGAGATAGAGAGAGATATAGAATGCGAGAAAGAGATAGAGTATTTATAGAGCGCAATGAACTTGACAATCGAGCGATCTGGATTGATAGTGTATAATAATTGATTACACATCTCACATCAATATGTTTTCTCTTCGTTTGATATATCGATAACGTTTTAGGTTGACGATTTGATAGTTCGATAGTTTGATTGTGTGCGCGATCTTACCTTTCCTGGAACCAATCTATTTGGCTGATAGACCTTAGTCTGCACAGGAATGGTTACTTCCTGTGGCGAAGAATGGCCATAGCTGCTGTAGCCGCCCTCTTCTTGAATGGCTCTGTAGGTTTCGCTATTCCTTGGATCGTAAACAACAGTTCTCTTATAACTGCATGTATGTGTCCGCGAGTGTCGATATTATTTTAATCATTTTAATCATTTTATCATTTTTATCATTTGTTCAAAATGTTTTCGTTTTGAGATCGTTGAAAGCGTCATTTGTTTTGAAATTATTTGAGGTTATGCAATTTTTTTTTTAGAATAATTTAACGTTATTTCATTTGTAATTGTTTGGTTTTTTGTATTTTTTTTTTTTTGTTTTGTTTTTGTAGTTTTTGGTTAAGTTAATCAATCGTACATTCATATATATGTACATACATATATGAATATTTAGAGGTATTTTTTTTTTACATCGGTTGAGTAGCGTGAGACAGAGTAGTGAGAGAATAGAAAGAAAAAACAGGATGTGCACAAAATACGTTAGAATTGTTTTGATTTTTGTAGTTATCTTCTAATCAATTAGGCATAGTGTTCTCGTTGTCTTATGACTCGACACACTTGTACAAACAACTTGAATTAAGAATTATGAACTTCAACAAATCTCTTAAAATTATGTATTAAATGTAACTTTTAACACAACTGCATAACAAAATTCGAAAAACCATTAATGTAAAGATTATATAGAGTGAGTTATTAGTTAGGACTCGATGTAAGGTTAGGTCTTATATAATATATTGTTTAGGATTAGGAACTTTATTTGTGTTGTCTTGTGACACTTTTAAAGTATTTTGTAAAAATTCAGCAAACGTCTTTTAATATTGGTTAGTTTCATAGGAACTTATTAGGAACTGTTCGTTTTATTTTTTTTGGGACTAGGTTGCTTATCAGTGGGCTTGGGCATGGTCAAGGGCAAAGGGAGGGTTTTTGTTTCATTTGTCTAGTAAAATTTGTGCTACTATTTCATTATAGGAAATATTTTGTAATAATTTTATATTATTTTTGTTGATAGAGCTGCTGCAGTTGCTGTTGGCGCTGTTGACGTTGTTGCTCTGCGAGTTGTTCTTTTTGCTTTTGTTGCTCCAGTATTTTACGTTTTTGTTCCAGGAAAGATAGATCGATGAAAATTCTAACATTAATCGTGCAGCAAAGTTCTAAACATTACGTCTAAGTTTGTATATTGGCTAGAGTTTTGTGTTTGTTCATAGATTTGTTTTTGTTAGATATCTTATCGATAGTAGTTATAAAATTATTCAAATTATTCATTTTGCCGCTTAAATCATAAGATGGGTTCTATGGAAATATTTGATTTATATATACAGCATCGGTCCTAATCGTTTACCTGTCATTATATTGCGCCTTTGCCATTCTGATAAACATTCAGTTGATATATGTAGGAACAACATTTAAGCCTTAAATACTAGAATAGATTCGATAAATTAACACTGCCTATCGCAAAGTCTAACAGCGATAGTAATAGAATCGTATAGCACGTATCAGTTATATACGAAATCGTAACATTTAAGAGTATTTACATAGAACACAGAGACACATGCAGTGTATTTTTATGCGTTTCTATTGTGTATTGTATTTTGTGTCTTGAGGTCTGTGGGAACACCATTTCTAGAAGTCTATAGTTTGGTATGGATAAAAGACATTGGATTGGATATAGGTTTTAGACTTTACACAGGTTATGCTTGTTGTTGTTGGCGGAGTGTACAACAATACAGTTAATAAAAATATCATCGACAGGCAGGATAACATACAATATAGTATATTAATGCATACATGTTTATGTACACTGTACACACTATTGGAAGAATTATATATATATATAGATAGGATTTATGGTACAGTTAACATTCAAGTTGTCATAAAGCCTCAATGTCAAGTTTCTAAAGTTTCTAGAGAAACTGAATGCTTAGTTTCTGTTTAGATGGTTTCCAAGTTGATGCAAAAACCAATCAATCCATAAGAAATCAAACTTTATATATCAGGCTGTGCTCAAAATATGTTTTCTTTTACCCGTCAAGTTTTGTTGGCAAAGGACGATGCAAAGGACTTTCCTTCAAGCGATAATTATCGCTTGTGGCAAAGCTACAACAATATACATAGAATTTTTATATATATATATAAAGATATTGTATATGGTGTTTATATAGAGCAATGTATGGTATGTAGGTGTCAATTTTATTTATTTTTTTACATAGAGCAAAAGTAGTAGACATTCAACATCTATGGACTCTTTTGTCTCTTCGACTGTGTATATGTTTGTGTGCCTTGATTTAGTAAATTTGGTTTTTGATTTTGTTCTATGGTTAGTAGAGATTATGGCAGTACTTAACTAAAGTAAAAATCAATCCTTGTTCTATTCAAAATCATGTCTCGCTTTTAAAATTAGTTTCAAGCTATCTAGGCGCACTTTCAGCTGCATAATAATATCACAAAATTTAAACTACGCAAATCAAATAATTTTATTCAACGTTTTTTTTTTAAATAATTTTTTTTTTTTTTTGTTTTTGGTTTAAATGAATCTCAATTGGTTGGTTAACAGCGTAATCGAAAAATTTTCAATAAATTGTTAGTGTACTGTATTTGTGCTAAGCTTTTGATATTTGTCAGTTCAATAGCATAAAGTTTTCCAAGTGAGTGTGGTTAACTTACGGAACTGTTGTTCTGATGGTGTCCTCAATGTTGTTGTTTGAGTACAGTCCAATTGGAGAGTTGAATTGCTTGTGGAAAACCTAATAAAATATTTTATGTACCAGTAATAAATATGTATATGTTAGTAGTACTTACTCTGCCAGTATCGGCATCCTGGCCGACAACCTTGTGCAACATGGTATCGGCAACGCGCTGCTTCATGATACTGTCATGGTAATCGTGTCCGGGATGAGCACGCACAGCTGGGTTGGGGTAATGTCTCAGATATGACTCTGTGGTGGGAGCATCCTTTTTCACTTTGGCACCGGGCAGAACCAGTGGAGTTGTTCGGTATGGCTATGAAACAACAACAACAACAACAAATCGTTTTGATCAGTCAAATTTTATGTAAATTTATGGCTTTGTTTATGCCAAATTAATGTGCAAACATTTGGCATGCTTACAAATGATTATAATCTAAATAAATGATATTATGTACATAATCATATGGGGGCATTAACATTATGCGATCACTGAACGAACCGCAGATTTTCAATGTTTCTAGAATATTCTTGCTATGTTTTATTTCGCAGTCGCCATGATCATTTGTATGTGTATGCGTGAGTAGGTGCCTTCGCCATTTGTATAAAGTTTATTTACCAAAATTCCATTTAACATGTGTGTGAGCGCGCGAGAGCGCCCGTCTATATTCTTTAAAAATATCTCATCGTAGCTAGACTAATATTTATAGACGCTTACGTAAGCGTTTTTGCCTTCATCCAGCAATTTTCATTTGTTGCTCGCTGTTATATTTTTGCCAAAACGCAAACGCTGCCTGGCCAGCCGCACGCAGCAGTCGACTCAGGATATACAAGGTATGCTCGGCCAGCTGCAAAATG
>JBANCZ010000221.1:0-46773 GCA_037040025.1 Sphaerogastrella javana | reverse complement strand
GATTTCATATATATTATAATATATATTGAAACGTTTCCTTTCAAAGAGTATGGATTTAAAAGATAAAGGATATGAATTATATACCGTAACATAACATAATTTATTGATGTAGTTATAAACAAAATCAACAACAAACAGCAACACAACAACATTAAAAAAAAAAACAAAATCAAACAAGAAAAATAAACAAAAAATTACAAAATTACACAAAATTGGAAACCGATTACGAAATTGTCTGAGTCTCTTTTATTGCACGGGCAAATCAATTTCATTTCCCACCCCAAGCAAAGTAAGTACACACAGCTACACACATAAAAACACACACACACATTCATCCATGGCTATTCATTTATAACCCATTCTAGTTGCAATTACATAGAAGCAGAGGATTTATGTGGCACATAAAAAATCAAAATAAAAATCAGAAAACGCAGCCAAAGTTGAGACGTTACCAGTTGAAAATTGTTAAACGGCCCCAGGACATTTGTTACTTGGACACAACGGGAGTCATTCGATTGAAAGAGAGCGAGAGCGAGGAGCCGAGCAGGGGCACTCGGGGGGATTCAACCTTCGACCTTCGACCTTGCAGATATGCTTTCGCCTGTAGTCTATTGGATCACCTTATGCGGATATATCACGTCTGTTTGGCTATGGCTAAACTGCAAATTGAATTTTATGTGCTGTAGCCATACCGTCTATAAATGTCCAGCTCATCAAATGCCGAGGGTAGCTTAAAAAATCTCGGTTAGCAAGTATGAACAATTAAATGAACTCTTTAGTATATATATTTATATGAATAGACATGCTGTTGTCTAAATTAGTTGCCACATGGAGCACCTACTACCACACTTCAACCTACCAAAGCTAGCTCAGGTTTATTTATTTATATCGGCTAGAATTGAAATTTATAGGACCAACCTCGCTTACATGGCACCCATACCCATATAGTCACATTTGATATGTGGTGGCTTCTGGTTGCGTTGGTCAGAGATTAATACGCTGTGGTTTGCGTTTGGTGTTAGCGGTAAAGCACAGGTCTACTGACTGTCTTAATGGGCGGCAATATCCTTATTGTATCCTGTGAGGGCGCTGACTGCCGTTACACGTATCGCAAAAGTCTGAATAAGAATCGAAACAAAAGTTGAATAAACGTGTCATTCAAATGGTGGCACAGTGTCAACATTCTTGGTGGTGTGTGGCAGGGGGCAATATCGAGACTCGACTGAGTGGTTCGAGTGGTTCGCAAAGACAAATGGAAAATCATAAGAAAGAAATCGACGCGTGGATAAGCTTGCTAACGCCTCTTTATCGTCTTCAACTTCCCAACTTTTCGCTTTGGTAAATAGCGTAACGAATGGGAGTTCTCATGGAGCGTGGGAGGGCCAGTCATCCAGATTATGCGGATAGCGGCTATTTATATAAGTATTTCGAGGCTGACTTATCAATGGTATGATCTGCATTGAATCAATAGGCGACTTAAAGCCTGTCAGTCAAGCGTGAAGAGCCTTAAACAAATCAGAATTTCGCGGAAAAGTTTAGCATGTTGAATTAAGGTATTATTTCATTCAATCATACAATATATAATATGTATCCACACCTTTCTAGTCGAATTTTTCATTAAGCTCATTAAACGCATGTATTGGTTAACTACTATTGTTTAGCCAACTACTAGTAAATTATCTTTCCTCTTAAGTCCTCCTAACTTACTGTTTCGGTCTATTTATTCCACTTGAGCTAACATAAAGATGAAGTCTGAGGAGACGTATTTCCACGCTTGAAGAACTTTAAAACATGAGCGAAAATCAATTTAAGAATGTTTTTGCTGTGGGTCGTATTGAAATTTATGAACTTGCTAATACTTTGCAAAGGTTTTTCCACTTGAATTTCATTTTTGGGGCTGGGTGGTCAATGGGCGTGTATTTCATTCGTTTTGATTTGGCTAAAAGTTGAACAACAAATGCGAGAACGTATGCTAACAAGACCCGGATTTGCTTATAAATGTCTAACAAATGACAACAACACATAACTGAAAAGAAAAGTGAAAAGACTGAAAAGTGCAACAACAATAACAAGAAGAACATGACAAAAGGACCGAGCGCCATGGACCATGGACCAAGGACCAAGGACCAAGTTTTGCATGCCCGAAAATAAAAAGAAATAAACTCAGTGAGAAGTTTAATGCGTTTTGTGTGCGGATAAAGATGAGAAAATTTTTGTGTCCAGCATTCTCTCAAGGAATGATCGATAATTCTCACATTTGTTGTTCCACAACACAACATAGAACACACAACACAAACACTGCACAACAAAAGGAAACTTTTTAAGAGGTCCTTTTAAATGCGACCAAGCGCAAACGATTATTCAATTTGCAGTCTGAGCTCAAGCAGACAGTGCGACAGTCGGATGATATACTAAATGCTCTTACCAGCCCGTTGGTTAGGGTCAAAGTTTACTCTAGCAATCAACTGACGACAAGTCCTGTCAGTCCTTCAACTCGTCGCTGTGCACTTTAAAGTGCTCCGAATACACGCCGAGAAAGTTTGAATGACTTCTTCCCCAAAATGATTTTCTGTAGCTAACCGCTTTCGGTCGATTGTACTAAACATTCTTCGTTTTATTTGAATGTCTACCACCAGATGGATGTACGTCACTGTAAGTTTCGCTCAGTGCATGCAGAAGTCCTTCTCAACGTCCTTGTCGCACACGCCAAATGCCAGCCGAAGTGCCACTGATTACATTAAGTAGCTGTCGGGTTGCTCAGGATTAGATAGCAAGAGTGTCTGATGTTAGTTTAAAGTAGATAAACAAAAGCGGATTCTGTTCCTGGCTCCCTCCTTCTGCTCCTCTGTCACATTCTCATCCTCAGTATCCCTCTGTCTGTTAAGTCTATAAGTGTATTTATGAGTGTGACTGTGTGCGTGTGTATGTGTATGTGTGTCAACGCTTTGTCAACCGCACATCCGTTGAGATAATGTGAATGGTTGACATTTCAATCATTCCATTCCATATCTCTGCTCTATTTTCCGCTCTTCCCAATCCATTCATTGTATTATTTATTCTCATATTTAGCGTTCCACTCTTTGCTTTACACTCTTCGCCGCCCATTCATCGCTCACACTCACATTTGTCGTTTCGTTGTGTCGTCTTCATATTTTTAGTTTATCTATATGATCTGCATTTTTTGATCTTCTTTATTTACTCTGTCGACTTTTCTCTTTGTTTCTTTCTTGCTTTTTGCATTCCGGTCCGACTATCTGTGTTTTTTTCAAGTGCACTCTTCACACTCATGCTCTTCTCTCTGTTTTCCAGTTTCACCTTCACTTTTGCCCTCCTCAACTTGAATTATATATGTATGTGTTCGCGCTTAATGTCAAAGTTTGTGAATTTCGAAAGTTCTTGGACTCCTCATTAAAAGTGTATTGTAAATTTACAATTTGCAAATTAATTAAGAAATTGCTTTTGATTGTTCGCAAAGAATTTATTAACATTTTCATTTCGATTAGCAGCGAGGCTTTTATCAGTTTTGCAGCCTTGACCTTTTACCCCCTCCTGCAATCTATCAAATCGGACGGACAAGGTCAACCTTATAGAGCGCGTGACATGCACTGACAATTTCACCTATTTTTTAATTGCTTATCTCGTTGATTAAAATACCACCAATATAATCAGATCTTAGTAATATGAACCTATTAGCAAATTAACATGGAACCTGTAGCTGTAACCAGATAACAACATCAAATAAAGTAATACGCACAATGTTGCAAATGAAACACTTTTCTTATATCTAGGGTGTTTTAATAGTGGAAAGACACTACGCACCGTGGTTGAGCTCCTCGAGAGGCTGGCAAATCAATGAAATGCTTTTGTATAACGCTTTAATTACGTTTGGCAAGCTTTTCACAGGTTGTAGCTAGAAAAAAAGTATTTGTTATTCCTATTATTATTGTTTTAGTTGTTATTATTGCAATTTGAAAGCTTACAAAACACTGCTGTTGCTGTTGTTGATGTTGCTGTTGTTGTTGTTAGTGTTGCTGTTGTTGTTGCTGTTGCTGGTTTTGCTATTGTCAGTGCGTGTACGTGTGCACGAACACAATTGCATTGGCATTGTGCTTCGGCGTACCTGGCAATATTATTTTTGGCATAGTTTTGGAGCTGCTCTGCTATCAAAGTGCAGTTGCATGCGCGCCGTCTCGCTCGCACACACCCACTCCAGCTGCGGCTGTCTCGCTTGCACCCGCTGCCCACTTGGCAACCACTTGTGGGCTAACAAGGCTTAACATTCGGAGTCAGCTGCACCTCAGCTCTCCGAAAAACACGCACAGCAATTGTGTGTGTGTGTGTGTGTGTGTGTGAGTCAAAGAGAGCAAGAACGAGAGAGCGACTAGTACGCTCTTAACTTGCATGAAGCAGTCCATTGAAGAGAGCCCTACTGAACTGCTGCTGCTGGCTTTTAATGAAGACTAACTGTTTTCCTTTTCGTTGTTTTCGTTTTCGTTTTCGTTTTCGTTTTCCTTTTCGGGTGTTGTTACTTTTGTTGTTATTGTTGTTGTTGCTTTGATGTTGTTTTTTAATGCCTAGTAAGTAGCTGGGCATAGTCTAAGAGTGAAATGTTGAAGCAGCGGCAGAAGAGAAACCAAAAGCAAAGCAAAACAAACAATTTCAAGTCGCCGAAAAACTTTATGCTGTACTTAAGACAAAAGTGCCTAAGGGGCTGAAGGTGGCGTGGGGGGACGGAATGTGCAGTATGAACTGAGGGGTTTAGGGTGTGGGGTGTACGCGCAAAAGTTTTGCTGTTTAACACCATCTATGTAAATATTAAATACGAAACAGCAACTTAATTAAAATGTATGTGCCATGTTTTCATTTTTCTACGCACCCTGTATCGGTGCTATAGCCAACGAAAGGGTGTTACCGTATCAAAGCACATTGAAAACGTAAAGAATTCCGCAACTATAGTAAACATATATTGTATGGGTTGCTATAAAGCAATAAGATGGAGGGTTCAACATTTTAAGCCCTGCTCAGGCTTCAGTTACAGCATACACGACTGCAGTCTAGCGTTAAGTATTTTCCCAAATCAGCCGCAATGTTTTACTTTAACACTCGACTGTTGTCTTTGTTGTCGGTCTGTCCGCCTTCCGTATGTCTGTTCGCCTGTCTGTCTGTGTTTGCTAAGAATTTCCCCAAGCGTGTTCTAATAAACTGGAAAACTTAAATAAAGCTCATCGGTAAATGGTACAAAAAAAAGCACAGTAAAGTGGAAAAATAAGAAAAACTGCGGGTGGAGGGCAAACAATGAAATGCCATAGAAATTTCTCCGCTCGGGCAACAGAGAAAAGACAAAGGACAAAAGCAATGGCATTGGCAATGGCAAGGTATGTGAGCAATGCTCAGAGAAAGATGAAATACTTCACTTTCTATTTGCCGCACATAGAGAAAAACAGCAAAATAAATAAATATTATATCTAGAGCGGGTCAGTCGAATGCACTCAACGGTGGGTTACCCTGCAACCAGCTCATTCATTGATTGGCAGTCACAGTTCGAGATGCTGAATCAGGCATCGACATGTTTAATACCTATGAGTAACTTATGTATGTGACACATATTCGCACGAACTTATTATAGCCAGTTTTAGGCATGGGCTTAGGGTATCTGAAACGGTGTGATGTGAGTGGGACAAGGCAAAGGAATTGAAATCGAAGGACATACACGACTGGGTCCATTCATATTTATTACTTTTATGGCAATCCCTTAGGAGATGTGCCAACATAAATTGGGCAATATACATCTATACATGCACCACATGTATACTATATACTATTACTATATATATGTGTATGTGTATGTAGTATATGTAGGTACATATTTCTTTGTAAAGCGTGTAATAATTGTACTGGAATAACAACAACAGAACATCAGACGAAGAAACATAAATCGAAAATCATATAATAAAATTTACTCTCAATTGAATCTTGAAAGGGAATGGAAAAGAAAGGGAAAAGCAAATAAACGTCCAGCTAGACCACTTGATTAGATTTAGTAGCAGTTGTATGCCAACACTTAGTATTGACTAACAACACTCGAAACTGACAAAACAACACACTTGCTCTTGAGTGCTTTTTTAGCTTTCAACTTCCAACTTACAGCTTTCAGCTGAAATGAAATCGTTCACTTTTTGGCTTTAATTTGCCAGGCAAAATCGTTAAGCAAACCCATAACCGCACACACCCTACACCCTGTACCCAATACCATGCCCTACCCTACCGCCTCCCATTCAGTGGGTTATGCTAACCCAAAAGCCAAAAAACCGAAACCCAGAACTCAATATTTACACTTAAAAGCGGCCACAAAGAGGCCACGCGACGGCAACAACTCTGTAAGCCATAAGCAATAACAACTACAACAACAACAACAAGATCAGCAGGGCAACAGAACAGTCGGAGACCAGGGCTCCTAAACAAATAAAATGGTATGATTATACCCTACGACATGTACCATGTGGGGCTGGGGTGTATTCTGCGTGAGTTAGTGCGGTTGTCAGCAATATTTTATTCATAAAGTACGGAGATACCCTGTAGAATCAACTAAATGAAGTTATTTATGAGTTTCATCGAAGTAAAACTTGTTGCTTTTGCTTACACACATTACTATAATCTTTCTCTAGCACAATGTAATAAACTATATATTATATTACAGCAATTACAATTCATATAACTATAAAAGATGTTTTGTTGACATTTTTAATGGGCTTAATAAATTGTAAAAAATCATGTAAAATATTTATAATTTCAATGTTATATGCAATTCTTTACTTTTTCATTTCATTTTATTTACAAAAATGTTTTGAGCAAAGTTAAGACTTTTATACTGAATACATAACAGGGTATTGCGTAGCTGTGATAGCTAATGTAGGTGTTGCTTAGTTTTTAATGTAATCGCCTTCAGTCACACAACTCGGCACCCGCACCCGGAAATGGGAAATTGCCTTTTAATTGCATGAAGTTTATAAATATGTAACCCATACACACACACACACACACACACACATATACATATATATATACCATACATACATTAAAATGTATGTGAGCTTACATTTGTAGAGAGTTCATGAAGTTTTAACTGACGCACATAGGAGTTGACAGAGGATATAGAGCGAAAGAGAAACAACAAGGGGAAGAGAGCGGAATACCAGAGACTGGAAGTTGGAAACTGGAAACTGGAAACGATGAAAGTGGGTGCTTAGAAGAGGTAGGGGCAATATTTGGTCTCTGTTGCAGTTTCCAGCATTTGATGTGTCCTTGATATGCTGCAACTGCCGCCGCCTACGTGACTAATTCCCCATTGACCTTCAGACTGTACTTTATATAGTTAAACGTACAGAGTTCCCTTCCCTTTCTCTCTGTCTCTCTCTCTCTCTCTCTCTCTTTATCTGTCTCTGTATCTGCCCCTCTCTGTCGCTCTCCATATCTCCAGCTAACATAACGGTTCAATGCGGTCGTGAGTGGGTTTTGTGTATCTGACAGCCATCTGCCAGTTCAACTGTCTAACTGTCTAACTGTCCGACTAGTCTGACCTTCCCTACTACCTACCACCTCTATCACTTGGTCCCTTTCGCTCTCTCTAGCACAATGTCTGTTTCTTTGCATTTGACATTTTCAATTTGCATGACAACCCTGCATAGAGTCGCTTCGTAGATGGTCACGTAGCTGCATCAGATTAGCTGTCTCTAAATGTATCTGAGTGCTACAGATACAGATTTGTAGTGCCCTGCCCCCGCACACACTCTGCTTGCACCCCATCCTCCAAACTCTAATTGCTGTTGTGGAACCCTGGCAACTTTGCCTAATTAAGCTAATCAAACAAAATGTCCTGTTATTCTTGCAGCTCATCCTCAGACCCGCAGTCTTTAAAACACGCAAACTGAATTTCTTCGCCAAGTTCTATAAACTTTCTCTGGAGAACGTTAAGCTAATTGAGTCAGTTCTAAGATACTCCCTATATCTAGCAAATGTAGGTGACGTCGGGCATAAGGTTGCTCCAAATAAATTCCAGACACTATAAATCAGTTAAGAGGGCACTTTTAGAGATTATTTCTTCTCAATTATAAACAGTGGTTAGTTTAAAAGAGCCGTCCATGCTTAGATATTGTTGAACATTCAGATGAACATAAAAGTTCTGGTGTCCTTTCCTAATACATTTGGGCTAGGGTAGCGTACCACCGCCTACGGTCAACTGTCCAAACGCTGTGCTTGTTGTTGTTTTGATGTTATTATTATTATCCAGACAATTATTAATTCAATTTCTTTGGAGGCATTTGTAGATTACGGTTGGGGAACCCAGAAACTTTTTGAGCCGCTTTCGATGCTGATTGATAGTTTAAGCTTTTAATGGAAGAAGCGTGTTGCTACTACGCAATGGGAATTTATAGTCGGCAATTTCGGTATATATACCACTTATTTATATTTTATTATTCGATGGACAGTTTTTTATATGTTTCATGTTCGCTGACAGCGAATACAATTTTTCGACCGGCATCCGGAAATTGCCGGAACTGTGCCGTTACACCTGATAATTATAGCCATAAATGTTACCGCATTTTGATATATCATATATATAAACACATATATTGTCCGTATGGGCTTTTAGCAGTTTTTAGCCTCAATTATTTATTACTGCAGTGTAGGGGGAGCGTTTGTATTACCCTGTATGTGAGTTTTTATCTTGCGCACAAGGTCATAAATAATTGAAATGCTCCGTAAAAGTTTTTGAACTTGAGTTACAGTAAGCGATATACATAATTTTTGTTATAAAGTAAACTTTTAATGCATTTAGTTTGTCGAGATGACAAACTAGAAAAAATGCAAAAAAAAAATCAAAATAAAAATTGTACAGGATAAAAGAAAGTGAAGGAAGCCATTAAGTGGAATGAATGACGTTTACTAACACAAATTTACACACGAATAATCATCGTATCCAGAACATCGTTTTTTAATACAAAACAATAGATAAATGTTGTAACAAACAACAATATGTATATACATATACGTAGGTATAAGCTTCAGATTCGTCATATATAAAGCTGCGCTGTAAATCTCGTTCTTAAAAGTTGTGTTTCTCCTAAAATCGATAACATCGATAAATGATATATCAATAACAAATCCCAAGGTATTCAGCTGCAAATTTTAAGTCGTTTCGAAAGCGAAACAAATAAATTTCGAAAAATAAATACGCAAATTGAGTTATTTCATATGCTTACCTTCAATGCGATGGCTTAGCTTAATCTTCCTTCCCCTCTCCTTCCTAGATCACTACCGCCTCTTCTACTGTTGATGCTGCTGCTTTTTACTTGTTGCCAGGTGGGAAAATTGTCAGCTGAAGTGAGTGTGACATGTGCGAGTGCTTAAAATTCGTACTTATTCAAGTGATTTATTCAACATTAAATTACTTAGCATATGTTGCTATATATGCACACTCCACACGCTTACGATACCTAACGACGGCAATCCTTTGCTACTTGTGTATTCCGACACCTGGCAACCCTAACAAAATCAAAAGCTGAATCCAAAGCCAAAGCCAAAGCCTGTGTATACTTCTGTATATTTTTCGAATATTTGACAAATTTTCTGGGCCTCTGACTTAAGGCGTATAATATTATATGCTTCGACTGTGCTTGAATGTGTGGGGGTGTGTGTGTGTTTGTATGTGTGTGGGCATACATTTTTATTGGTTTTTATTTGCACTGCAGCAACTGCGCCATAAGTCATTGCACCATTATAAATTCCTTTTGCCTTTTCGCCTCAATCGATGCGCATTGTGCTGCTGAATACACTGCAAGAAAATAAAACATTACATAAAATACTATACTAAGAAAAGAGAAAACAATATTATACTTACTATATGTCGAACAGAGCAACCTCTGCATTTTGTCACTGCCTACTCTGCTCGCTTTCTTCTTACTGCTCTTATTCTGTTTTGATAGGTTTCCCAAGTTCTCCCATTGCTACTGCATACAGTGGCTGATTTGTAGCAGCAGTCACTGATTTTTGTTTTACTTCGATATGCCTTAATGATCATTTCGTCTGCTTCTCCTACACAAATTGCACACAGTGTCTACGTTTTGCCATCTCCCACTGTTAACCTCTTCCGTTTCACTCTGTCGCATTGCTCTCCCACTTCTTCTGCATTTGCATGATCGTGCAGTCGCAAAAAACAACAACAACACAGGCCTCAGCTTAAAGCTCTCTCTCTCTCTCTCTCTCTCTCTTTCTCAGTAGCTCTTCTGACAAGACGGGCTGACTGATGTTGATTAAGATAAGGAGTACTAGCTGTAATTGCGCATTCTTTATGATCTGTTAGTTTATCGTTTTATGTCTCTACGTCTAATTCTTCTGCTCCCACATATGAACTTGCAATTGTTGAAAATTGAACTTTTTGCAGCAGTGTGCGACCGAACGCTCAGGCCTTCGTATCACGCAGCTCTGGTGCTGCGGGCAACTGTTGGGCAACGCTTGGGAACAGTTGGGCAACAGCTGGGGGCAGTGCGGTGGCAGTGTGTTGCGTTTTGTTTGTATATCGCGTGCTTTTTATGCGTTTTTCTTGAGCCTTTCGCACACATGCATACATATTTATACGTGTATATGTATTCGTATTACCATTGCCACTGCAGGCGGCCCCAAGTGGATTTATTTGGCTTTGACGGTGTGGCGTACCATACACATAAAAAGCCAAACACACACACACACACACACACACACACAAACACGCAAACGTGCACGCAATTGCACTTTTCCAGAACGATTTATATGTATGACAGTCCCTAGAGCCCTTGCTCACGCTCTCACTAGTTGCACTTGTTGCACTGTGTCTTCTTTAAAGCCGCAATTAAGTTTTTTACGCTCTTTCTCTCTCTCTCTCTCTCTCTTTGTTTGTAGCTGTCTTCCTATTTACCATGCAAATAGCTAACAATTTCCGTTCGCTGTTCTCTCAGCCAAACTAATTGAGATAGCAAAGTGCTGGCGGAAGCGTCAACCACTACCCTTCCCTGTTTGACTCACTGCCCCGCTCACTCCATTTCGTGTTCAATGTCCCCATGCTCTATTTGTCTGTTAAAAGAAACCCGAAAAAGTAAACGACATTTTGCCAGCCGCAGTGTAGCAAAGAAGCCATCAAAAATGTAAATATGTTATACCCGAAGAAATTCCAGGCACAAGTCCAAGTCTAAGTCAGTGTCGTGCCTTGCCTAGGAAGTAGACACAGCTACATCTACAGTGCCAGAGACAGGGACAGAGTCTCTGACAGAGACAGTGATAGCGGCAATAGCTGTGGCAGGGGTGGCAGCGCAATGACGTTGAAGTAGAGCGTCAATGAATTAAATATAACCAAAAACCCAACACGAACTCAACCCAATGAAGTCCCAAAACAACCCAATTCTAAAATGTATACACGCTGTGAGCTTTCCACTTGATTGCTGCCAGCGCTCTTCCTATCGCTCACTCTCTCTGCGTCCCACCTCCCATTACTCCCTACTCCCACCACTCCCTCCACACTCCCACACTCCCACGCTCGTTCGTTTCTACTCTTTTTGGTTCGATTTACATTTCAACTGCAGCCAGGCAAAAGGCGTTACATGCCGTGACGTAAGCTCCTGAATAGATAAAACGTAGCTATAGCTATAACTAGAGCTATAGCTATATAACTCTGCCCTACCTATAGCTATACGTTTATATATTATATATACGTAAATACATACATACATATGTATTTATGTGTTGCTTAGCGCAACATGCTATACACAACATGCAGCGAGTACAGCTCTCCGTTAATATGTAACTCACCAAACATGGAATACTCCTTATACAGTCCCTTCTGAGCTACAGAAACCGCCATAAAAACGTATATATTTCGCCAAGTCTAACCTTACATCGTTGCTGCAATTCTTTAACCTATTTGAGGTAAATCAATGGGTGATTTCCATTTTTCTATGGGTTTTACAAAGAGAGGTTAAACGGAGGTGAAGTCATGCCGTGGAACTGCCTAGAATATGCTCCATTAAACGTGCAGTTGATAATGAGTGGAAACACGTCAGGAAAATATCCACAAGCATTTCCCATTTCTACTGTCTGGTTATTTGTTAATTGAAGCCAAAACAGTAACAACAACAACAACATCAACAATGAAAACACCGAATTCACCCACTGTCATATGCATATAATGTTTGTAAAAGGCCAGCCCTTGGCCCCACTCCGGCAATCTTTTACTTTTGCTGTCTAACTGCCAAGCTGCTCGTTTGTACTGTTTGCTGTCTCGCTCCCGCTGCCTGGGCCTTCCCAATGTCTATTCAATTCCATTGAAATGTCTGTGCTGCATACCAAAAGCGGGTGCGACAGGGACAGAGGCAGCACAACTCGAAGAGAGATGGAGCGAAAGAGAGAGTGAAGTGCATAAATAAATAAGCATATTCAATTTTGATGAAACGTGAATGGTATCGAAATGTTTAACAAAACGAAGAACGTGACCTTGGAACAGCTATACCGCATACCCATTAAAAGCCATCGTTTAGGGGTAGCTCAGTGTGCCGCAAAGAGCAGCTTGCAAAATTTTAACTATTTATAGAATTCAGTCGAAAGTCTTCACGGTCGAGCTTACCCGACAGCAGCACACAAGCCGACAAAATGAGTGAGCTGCTGGAGTTGAGGTTGAACTGAACTGCATTGCAGTTTAGACAATTCAGAGATTACACACAGCATGAGTCATTATGATTCAGTTTCAGTTACAGCTACTGTCAGTTATCCCTTGAATAATTCACTTAATTGGGCCCCGAAGTACAACAACACCAACAACAACAACAACAACAACAACAGCGACAATGCTGAATATAACCACAAACAAGAGCATCAACTGTCAAAATGACAAAACAGCCAAAATACTCGTACGCGTTTGTAACTGTGTCTATATGGACAGACAGACAAACAGACCGACAGAGAGGCAGACAGACAGAGAGAAAGCTAGGGACATGCTATGGATTACAATGGAAAGGGTGGAAAGGATGGACAGGCAAGAAACAAGTCACGTGGCAGTTTGTGGCAAATCCATTCCCGCTCGCTCCTCCACACTCGCACTTACATATCCCACACCGACAGTCTGTTGTTTATGATCTGGCATTGAAATGCGTCAAGTTGCATGCAAATGAATTTGCCATCATGTAGGGTATGTGCATTTGTTACACTCGACCAAAACTAGGCATTATAATTGCATATAACCAACTATTGAATATGGCTTTCATGTAATTGCTTTTTATTGGTGCAGCTCAATAAGTTCGATGGAACGGAGACTGTAACATTTTGTCGTTAGTGTCGCAACAATTTCACAAATAAGATATAATTAGGGTCCAGTATAATCAAAATGTAAATTGGCTGCCTTGGAGAGGGCGGTCATAACTATATCTATCAGTATATCGATTGTCTGCATGCATATATGGGTCAATTTAATTTAACGTAATTTAATTTGAATGTTATGCCCCAATGCCTGAGTTTTTGCTTTGATTTTGTCCCTTTTGCCTTATGCTTTGGTTTCTTTTTTTTTTTTTTTTTTTCTGATAGGGTCTGGCAACCTCACTTAAAAGTTGAGTTAAGTTCAACCCTTGCTCTTTGTTTTCGTGGAAAGTTTTTTTTTTTTTTTTGTTGCCATTTTCAATGCTCTCTCTTTTTCTTTAGTGTACGCATTCGTGTATGCCACATCCCTTTTTTTGTGTGTTTTCTGGGAAAAGTTTGAGATCCCAGCAGTATAATAGCATTTTGAAGCTGCAATCGCAATTTAAGTTGAAAGTCAACTTTAACCTTGAAACCGCTAGATGCCACATGCCACTTGCCACTTGGCTGTTCCGCTTGCCACTTGGCACTGCACTTACACATTTCTATTTTCAGTTCATTAAGCGAGATTCTGAGCACATTATTATTTACGCTGCCTCCTGCTGTTTATACTGTTACACCCTCTGCACTCACTTCTGCCCCTCTTTTTGTTCCTGTTGCCTGTTCCTTGTGTTTCTGAAGGATCTAATTCAAACTAGTCGTACGCAAGCGACTCTAACGAATCGTCAATAATAATTTTGACACAAATTTCTCCCTCGAAAATGGATAAATCATGGTCGTATGCTGTATGTTTTAGAAGTATGTACTATACAAAATATGTGATCTAGTGAGCGTTGACATTTTAAAATTGTTTGCCGACTTGAGGACCCCAACTGAGAGCTAGTTTTTCATCAGTCTGATTCAACAATTCGACCTGAGCAATCATCTGAAATACCTTTGTGAAGTTCGCAGCTATTTGAAGAAAATAACTTTCTAGACCAGCCACAAAAGTAAGTAAAAAATTCTTTCACAAATTTACAAAAATTTGGTTTGTTTCATTTATTTGATATGTTTTGTGAATTTTTTTTTGATAATTTATTATTATTTATTAGTCGACGGCATCAATTCGGCGTTAGTATCGAAATACCTTATACCGAAATACCTTATACCGAAATAATTGATACAGCTTTTTGCAAATCGTAATATTGGTGAGGTTAGGTTTTTCTTGCAACTATAAAAAAATGCCAAAGGTTCCTCGTCCTCGTGCTGCCGATATGGGACAGAAATTTAAGGTTACCGTTTTCCCTGTTAAAAGGGAAGTGAATCTTAAAAGAAAATTTGTCGACGGGGAAAATGGGGTTAATGTGGAACCATCTGGTAGAAAAAAACCAAGGGTAATAGAAGCTATGGAACATCTAAGGACGGAACTAGATTGTGGATTTATCGATTGGATGCCACCCAATGACGCACGCGATTACGTGATTGATGGTAACGAGTTGAAATTGAAGAATTTTCAAGGAATTGGTAATTGTGCATTTTTTTCTTATAGATGATTTGGCAACTGGGCGCGACTACCTCAATTGGGACTTTTACTTACATTCTAATCGGTATATTACCACGCTTAATCCAGATAACGTTATGGAGCTATTATTGGAAGCTCACGACTTCATATCTCTGAATGATACCATAAATTGTAAGCATATTAATATTTATATAAATATAAATATGTATAAATGTTGATCTATTTCTAAACAAAATAGATCGGTATAAGGTATTAAGCGAGTTGCCAATATGTGATACGTGGCTGTGCGTGGACGTGTTAAAGAATTGCAAAGTAGTTCTTAGAACTAAAACCAAAGAAGTAAAACCATATGATCCAAACGAGGGAGGTATCCCAGACGAGAGTTCTCTCGTCCATGACTTTATGAAGTATCAAAGGAACAAGGAATCTCGCTCACTTGTCGAACGGGAGAAGTACTATGAATTACTCGCAGATGGACAGTTTATTAATCCTTATGTAGCTACTGTACATCATCAACATCTTTATCCAATGTACATTGGAACTCAGGTTGCTGGTAAGTAATGCAGATAGAGTTAAAAAATCTGTATATAAATCTGTCTATCTCATCTATATAATAGACAGGTACATTATCAGTGGGACTATATACAACGGCAGTGTATCAACTATATGGACTGCCTTCGATAAATACACGAACAATACCGTTGCAGTAAAGGTTGCACACATAAACTATATTTGTGTTCGAGAAGTGCGTGACGAGTACATTATGATACGAACCGCTCACGAGATTACCCAGGCTGAAACTCCACATCCACATATAATTCAAGTGCTAGATAACTTTGACTTGCGTTTGAAGAATGGTGGCATCACAAATGTAACCATTATGGAACTTTTTGAAATGGATTTGGAGACATATTTAAAGCCTGTGAATGGCATTTCTGTTATACCACATTATCGAGCGAAAAATATCGTTTTGCAGGTAATGATGGGCGTGTATTTTCTCCACCATGAATGCGGCATTCTCCATACAGATATTAAACCGGAAAATATTCTGATCAGTAAGAGATCATATGATGATGATGATCTCGAGGTAAAAATAGCCGACTTTGGAAATGCTATCTATGTTGATGAAGCTAGCCAGCTGGAGATTCAAGCCCCATTCTATCGATCGCCGGAGGTATGGCTAGGTCTGCCTTACGATCACACAGCAGACATCTGGAGCTGTGCATGCACATTCTTCAAGCTCCTTGTAGGTCAGAATCTGTTTGATGCGGAACGTGCACCCATAATCACCATTGCCGAGTTCCATCTTGCTCTAATCATAAAACATTTGGGGCCGATACCAGCTAATATGGTCCGACAAACCACAGGAATGTCGGCCTCCATTCTTCGGCCAGATGGATACTTGAGCGACATAAGACACCAAGCTTATGAACCGTTATACAGAGTTCTAACCCGTTATTACTCTTGGACCGAAGAGGATGCGCAAGCTTTTTCCGATTTCTTGGAACCTATGCTGGCAATCGATCCGACCGAACGCAACAACGCACTGCAGTGCCTACAGCATCCATGGCTAAAAAGATCGAGAAAACGAATTAATAAGCCCAACGAAAGTCCCAAATGCGATACCGGGTTCAGTTCAGAGGACGGCGAGGACGGCGAGGACAGCGAGGACGGGGAGAGCCTGTGGGATTCGGATGAATTTACACTTGAATAATTTTCAATTGATCATAAAACTGCTTTCTGTATTACTGTATTTAGTACATAATAAATAAATAATAATAATATAAATAACACAACGGTTGCTTTGATTCCGCCGTCACAGTGACATTTGGGCCAACATGTACAGAGGCGTGTGTGCGCGCCTGTGTGTATGTATTGGTGTATGTGCTGATAGTTAAATGGAGGCGGCAGTTTGAATGGGAGTGGCAAGTTTTGCCGCATACCATTAGCATGCAAATTGCTAAATTGAAATTGTCATTCACATTTACTGGCTCTTGACTCTTGGATGTGGTTACGTGGTTGCGCCGGTAGAAGCAGCAGGGACTGTGGCTCTGAGTGCGACTGTTAGTATACTCGGTCGGGTCTTGTTTGAGCCTGGCCGAAATGTGTATTAGCCCAAAATCAATATATATCTTATGGCTTAACACGTCATTTGATGCGGGTATCATGTGTGTTTCTATCACATCATCCTCTGCCTATACACCGGTCTTCTCTGCTGTACAATGGTACCTTTCGGAAGTTTTGTTTTTTGTTTGTTTTAATATGAGGGTATAACTGCCGCTCAAATACCGTGTAATTAGAGAAACAACTGGAATCGGTACACAAAAGGTAACGCAACAATCGATGGCAATCGACCCTAAACCAAGTGCGAGGCATAATAAATCCCATAATTCCACTAATAACGAATGCCGCGAAGCTATCTGATATCTAAGCTACTCTTTCCACTCTTTCCCTCTCTCACTGTCTGTCTAAAACAAAGCTGTGTATTGCCGAGAAGGGAAGATGCGCCTAATGTTCTTTTAATTGATGCTCTTAACGCTTTTTAGGACTGCTGCTCAACGCACTCGTTACCTGGCAGCACTAATTGATGCTTTAATTAAAGTATGCCAAAGTCAACTCGATTTAAGCAGTATAACTACGTGGGTATCCTTTGAAGATGCACCACAGTACACTTAGTGCCAATTATTTGGCAATTGCACAATTTATTTAATTTCCACTTGCCATTTGCTCTTTGTGTAGCCTCGGCGGAACCTTGGTCATTTCATATGTCTATTTGAATAAACTTACCTACCAAAACTGAGTGTACAAGTCATATATGTATTTATGTTTTGCTGGAGACCTATGTTGATCAACACATATACATACATACGCTCATACGATGATATTGGCGCAGCTCGTCTCCCTATTGTGTTCTGCGTTCTCCTACGCTTTGAGAGCAGAGTACGTCAATTTCGTTCAGTCGCTCATTTGCGGATGAAGCTTTAAGTGCCGATGAGCATATATGCCCGCTCTCTTTCGTGTAGTTACTCTCCGAGCTCGTCTCTCTAATGTTACCTACGTTTTAAGATGCTCGGTTGCTTGTGTACTGAGCGTAGTTTACCTATGGATCAATACGTCCGATATGGGCTCTCTCTTTTACCTATTTTAGTGCACTAAAGCTGCGTTTAGCAAATAGCGGGACCTTACAATGGGAATAGAGGGAATACTGTGTGCAAATTTAATTATTTGCAGATTCTGTGTTCATATTATATTTTTAAAGCATAGTGTGACCGTGGCATATATTTTTATATTTACATTATACACTTGGATTTTGTTTATCGATTACTGGCTATCGATATAAACTGTCAAAGATGATTTTACTTTCTCACCAAGTAAGTTTCGCAAAAGATGTCTTTGAAAATACTACGAGTACGAGATATCATTGGAAGTAAAGATACCAAAACTTGAGTGTAGCAATATTTTATGTGGAGTATAACAAATATAGCTAACATGATGTCTCACATTTCGCTATCATAGCACAACAAGTCCCTTGAGAGCTGAGAAATTCCTAATAAACTCATTTCACAAATTTCTCCATCTACTTTTCCTACGGTTCTCCGTGTTGTTTTGTTCCTGTTCATTCCCTTTACAGCACCAGTTTCATTTACTTGATGAATGTGCAGACTCTATAGAGTATGTATGGAGTGTTACATAGTGCTCCGCGTGTCAAGTGAATTCATTTGGCTGGACACTTTGGCTTCATTAATATTTATAGCAGATGCTCCTTGGAACGAAGTAGTTGAAGCCCGAAGGCACCCATAGTTAAGAAAGGTAGACAGTGGGGAGTTCGGCGTACAGGGCATAATAAGCTAAACTTTTACTGTAATAATTTAATCGCTCAAGGTATTAAACAGCATTTTTTGTTGCTGTTGTGTAGGTATATGGGTTGCCAAGGTTGTCACCCGGACAAGTTGTCTAAGGACTAACGCTTGAGTTGAGTTTGTAAATTGTTTTGGTCAGTGGGCGTGATTTAGAGTTGGTAGCTGACAGGGTGCCATGGCAGTATCTGGGGTTGCCTAGAGTTGCGTTGCTCGCAGCTCGGAACTCGCATATCGAAGGGAAAACCGCAATCGCTTTACATTTTCAATTTTCATCTAATCTAAATTACATGATATGCGCACCATTTCAACGCTAATGAGCAAAGACTTTGCCTAACTCACACCCCCTCCCCTGCTTCCTCGTTCTCTTACACCGTCTATCGAGCTTCTATCAGTGCTCCGTTGTTGCTGCTCCTTGAATGCGCAACATATTGCGTGTGAATTTTAATTAAAAAGTTTTGCTCACTTACACTGGAGATAATCGCTTCAACCGGGGGCAAAACATTGACAGAGTATGTTATGCCCTGTATCTATTGTAAACGCATCTTCTATATCCTATAGGAGAGGTCTAACGGTAGATAGAGAGAGAGGGGCGAGCGGTGTCGCGATTCGCCTATTAAATATGTATACAGATTTATAGGTAGTGTGTGGTTCAGGACACTGTGCTGCCCCACTTGGTAGGTTGGTTGCTGCAGAATTGTGACCCCAACTTCATTTCATTTTCGATAACATCGATTTACACCCTGGTCAGTGTGAAGCACCCCTCCCTAATTCTGTAGCGTTTTGTTGTCAAGTTGCGTTTTCATTTATATTTCATTATGTGTAATTGCAATGCAAGAACATGGAGCACACCACCGGCAGCCATAAGTCTATGTATGTGTGTGTGGTGTTGCTGTCGCTTGTTGTGGCACCGTCATGTTGCTAGGTAATTAACTTATGCTCACCACCTGACACATACATCTGCCACACACCAACCCATACCTATTACCAGCCACATGCCAGTTGATTTTTATTTAGGCAGCGCAATAATAAATTAGTAGACTTATTAGCAGACAGCTAGAAGCGATTACGGTTCTATCGATTATATTGACGCATTCGATATGCATTATGGCTAAATAATCGACCATCATTTACTCCGGATAGTTAATCATTTTCCACCGCGTAACCTATTATATGAATGATTAAGTGTATGCACTGAGCGAAAAAATGATGCAAATGTACATATCGTGATTTTGTCTAACAGGAATGGACATAACCTATTAAAGATTATTATATCTTTATTTAGAGCTGTAAACGCCCATTTCATGAAATTTCCTTGATCGTATCGTAACATTTCGTGCCTAATACGCTACAGGACGGTCCTACTCGCTATGTAGGGCCAATGGCCCCCCAAACGAGAGCAAACCACTTGCTTGATTCAGTCTGTTTTTGGGCCATGTTGCGACTTGTTTGAACGTGTTTTGCCGTTTCGATGGTTTTGGCTGTTGTGTCTGTTATGACTGTGTGGACTGTGCTCTTTGACTGCTCGGTGCCCGCTCTTGGCGCAGGCGCATTGAAATGACTCCGAAAATAGCGACAGAACAGTAATAAAACAGTCGTGACGTCTCGACGACGCTACGTTGCGTATACGCAGCGTTGTCGCTGTAGCTGCGGCTATGGCGATGGCTGTCACTGTAGCTGTGGCTGTGACTGTTGTGGCAGCTGCCTCAGTCGCTAGCTGGACGTGATGTTGGCCGCAAGGGCGCCACGGAAAAAAGCAGATACAGCAGACAGCGAGACAAAGATAGCGCCAGTGTGATAGAGACGGCGCTAGTGACAGAGACTAAAAGACCAAAGACCAAAGACCAGAGACCTGAACAGCGACCAGACATAGAACAGATATATATATGCCTGAAGGCAGCCTCTTCGATTGCTGTTGTAACAACAAGTACCTAAATCAGTGTGTGTGCGTGTGTGAGTGTTTCTGTGTGTTTGTATTTGTGTGTGTGTGTGTGTGCGGGCGTCAAGTGACAAGTGACAAGTGCAACGGTGCAACGGTGCAACATAACTAAGCAAGTGTTACGTTCAACGCGCGTGCCAACACGCAACATGCAGCAGAAGTTATCGTGAGCCCACCAAAAAAAAAAAACAAAACCATATATACCAAATTTATATATTGCTTAGGGCATATATATATATATATTTATATATATATATAGAAGTCGTGCTACAAGTGCAATCAAAGCTAACATGTCTAACTTCAAACTCTCGGTTTCGACACCCTTTAAGAAATGCTATACTCCAGACTCAAGTCGGTTAAATAAATCGGAACTGTTTGATCATAAATCTTAACTTTTAACTTAACTCAACAACCGCAGACCAAAATTAAAACAGGAAACTAGAATCTATAACTATTTTTCGAGGAAGCTTAAATAAATATATATATATATATATATATATATTTAACAAAGCTAAAAGCTATATAGTCCACATATCCTATATGTATAGTATAGTCAGTAGTACCTATTAAATGTTTATAAATCCAGTGCTAACTGGCAACAAATTTTGCAATCATAAATTAACCTATAATAAAAGCAAAGCAAATGGAACAAATTCTGAGAAAGAAAAGAGCGAAAGTGTAAATTTCGAAAAAAAAAACCGAAAACAAAACGTTCAAAAAATATTTCTCAAATATAATAAACGAATATTTTAGATAAAATATAAGATAATAAAATGATGGGAAATCGTGGCAAATGTATGATGTCTGCTGACCAAAAAGCAAACAACAAATAACTAATAATAATTTAATACATATTTATACATATTTACGCATGTATGCGATACTATACTATATACATAGATTCGTAGCGCTATAGAAAAAACTGAACTATATAGACACACGCTCTATAGCGGCAGACAGCCTGACCAAAATATGTTTCGATTAAAATTGTAGTCAAATTGAACTGGACACGGCGCTGACACAAAAACCAAATAGCGTGCCAAGTGTTTATGATTCTACGAGTGGAATTCGTCTATAGATTGTCTGCCAATACTGACGGAACAATAAGAACATCAACAACGAGAGAGAACCCAATAAACAGAGAGGAAGAATAACAACAACAATCGATTAGCTGATGCAGCCAACAGGTTGTTTACAACTGCAACTAAAATTTATCGGATCTGGGTAAGTTTTCAGCTTTATATACACTTATGCAGATGGGGGTGTACTCAAACCAGTGTATATAGATAGATTAAAATTTATTTTTAATTGGATATGATCGCTATGGTATTCAATATTTAGATCAAATTTGGCACAAACATGCACCATCACATTATAAACTTAGGCTCAATATAGCCGTACTATCCGATAATATATAGTAATCTTCATATAATTAATATCTCCGGGTATGACGCTGCATCTGCAGTTGCAATTTAAATGATGAATCTTAAAAATAAAAGACATTTTTCCCTAGTGCGTAAACTTTTCTGAACAGAAATTTTAAAATTGTAGAAAAGAAATATTGTTTTAGGTTATAAATACTTGTCGCACTTTCTGTTACTTCACTGATGTTGCTGGATACAACATTCTTTGAATATATTTATGTCACAGAAAATTGTTAAAAGCAAACTAAATACACATATGCTTAGACTATCTAGTGACCGCATCAAATTTGCTATGCAAAATTAATTTCGGTGGAAAAGAACCAGCATTTTGCATAAATTTCTAATCAAAGACATTTTAATTACTCGTCTGAGTAAACAATTAGTATTACTACCCCACTGAATGTTTTTGAAATTATGTCTAATTATGGGCAAACTCACTGCGGGCGTCAAATATAGTTTTCAAACATGGTTCTTTTATGTGGATTTTTAGCCGCAATGCTTCAACTAAAGCTACTTAAATATGCTATAAAATTTAAATGACTTGTTTACAAAGTTAAGTAAGTTTTCAGTGAAAAAAGTAGAAAACACAGGGAAATGGAAATCTTGAGCAGTTTTAATTTCATATTTCAAATTAACAAGTTTGTTATGTTGATTAGTCAAAAATGTTAGATTAGCGTCCCTGCTCAATTAGTGTATTAGATAATCCGATTTGTATAAACAAATATTTTCTAACTCTTTACAGGGATTAGGTGGAGCGAAAGATTACGTTGTCATAACTATATATTCACCATAAAGTATATTTTTGCAGCTGATCACCTGACAGGCTCCCGTTAATCCTGTAGTTACACCCACTCAACACATCAGCTCACATGTTGCGAATGAATGCTTTTGTTATGTGGAAAGTACAGGGTGCTGGATTGGGGTGCAATGCGTGGAAAGTGGAAAGTGGAAAAACTGACCATGTCACAAAGTGCCATAAACAATTTTACAACATTTTTGCCTGTCATAAGATTAAATGTGCATAAAATGTGGTACAGGGGCGGTGAGTGAGGGACGGTGGCTAGCAGAGGGTCGGCTGAGCGGAGGGGCGGTGGGTCAAAGAGCAGTGCCTGATGAAGGCGAAACAAAAGCAATAACTATAAAACAAACAGAATACAATGCGCTTGAAATGTGAGCAAAGTGGCAGACACAGAGAAAGCGTACAAAATATAAAAAACGGCTCCAAAAAAAGGTATTCCTTTCCCCAACACACTTACACATTCACACGCGTACACATATATACATACACGCTGGCAGCAGACTTTATGGCAGCAGCAACAAGAAGAACAGCAACAACGCAACATACAATTTGAGTTTGCTTTTTACGAACTCGTATATCGTTTTGTTTTGCTTTCCCATACCCTGTACAGCCAAGTAGTCCTAGATGGAGCATGAATGACTACTGTTTGTCTACGTTTTCCGCATACTCTTGTACTTTGGTCTACATCTGTTGCGTCAACTCGACTGCAACATACTCAACTGAGCTGTTTTTTATGTCGTGTGCCGCTGGCGCGGATTGTAGCTTCATACATACGACAGGTGCGGATATATAGTGAGAGAGAAAGAAAGAGAGAGAGAGAGAGAAAGAGAGAGAGAGAGAGAAAATATGAATCGCAGTCACAGACGACAGCATCCAATTACAAAAAGTGAATATTTCGAGTCGACTTGTTTGTTGACCTTAACATTTCATTCGCCATGTTTTTTTGGCTTTCCACGGGGAAAGCACTACATTTTCCACCCCAAGCCAAAAAAAGCGAAATACAAGAAGTGAAAAACCAAAATAAAGTGAAAATATTTTTGTTATGCTACATAATACAGATATTGCCGCTGATAATGAGCCGTTAGTGGTTGACAGTGCCATAGGGATGGGCCAGGTGCAGGTCATGGCAGGTACCATGGCACCATAAGGAGCTGGAGCATGTGGCAGCTTGTTGTTGCGTCGCTAGTTGCCGCCACTCACGCGATGTGGGGCACTTGAGCACGTTTTTCCATATACATTTCTGAGGCCCAGCACTGAGTCATGCCCGTTGGCCAGGCTAATAACGGTGCCGCACCCACAATGCTCTTCAAAATGGGCATGCCACCAAAACAAAACCTCTAAAAGGTCAGCTTGTTAAGCGTTTAAGCGCAGCTGCCAATGCAGAATGATAACAGCATGAACAAAACACTGGTGTCTCTTGTCGATATATATCGATATGTGTCCAAGTGAAGTTTCCATCTCCTCTACCACCAGGTTGTAGTGTGTGAGGCAACAAGTGTCTGCTGAGGGGCAGCTGCAAGAAGTTTAATTAGATTTGCGTTCCATTGTGTATACGCAACTTGTGGCATACAAACAAAGGCACAACTTGCACAGTTTGCACAGCCTTGCAACGGGTTGCCAAAGCTGTCAGGGTTGCCACTTCCACGCACACGCAGGCACACAAAATGTGGCACGTTCGCTTGTAGCAATCAGTGGCAGCTCAATAAAGGCGAAACTAATTTTTTAGTGCCAAACGTTTTGAGCCGCAATCCCATAAGAGAAAGACTTTCTTCCTCCGTTCTCTTCTCATTTCCATGCACCTCCATCTCTCCTTATCTCTCTCTCCCGTTCTCTCTGACTAACTTTGTCTTGCGGGGTTGTTTTGTTGTGAGTCTGCTGATTAACTGTCAGGTGAGTGATGCAGAGGAGGGCGACGGAAAAGAAGCAGGTGTGGCAAATGATGGCCAGTCTCGCTTTTATTGCTTCCATTGTTGTTATAGTTTGCTGCGGATGCTACTGTTGCTGTTGCTGTGGCACCAACAATAAGACATTTGTCCCACTGTGAAGCTATGACAACAGACCCTAGCCAAATGAGATACTATATTCCCTTCGGTTGTGTTAAGCAAAACAGCGGAAGAAATAAGCAGCCTAATAATATGAACGAGACAGTAAAAGAGAGGGCTAAAGAGCAGAAGCGAGCGAAAGATGTGAGAAAGAAAGAAAGAGAGAAAGAGGGAGACTGCGAGACTGAGTTTGAGAAAGAGGGGAAAGATATGAACTTTTAGAGGAATAAGAAAGCGAATAAACTTCCATACATACATACATCATAAATATGCATAAATGTGAATAAATAGAATTCGAGAGAGAGAGCGTGAGATAAAGAAAGAAGAAAAAATACAATTTGTATACTCAGTGTGTGTGTCTGTACTCATGTTTCGGCATTGTTTCTTTTGATCGATTTACATACATACATACATACATACACGTATACGTAAAGTGACTGTCCATCGATCCTCGTTTCGTCTCCCTACTTTGATCTACGCTCCGTGACGATCTCCTACGCTTTAAGTACAGCGTACATCGATTTCTTTTGATCGCTCACTTGGGCATTGGGCACAGTGTGTCTATGCACCGATATACTTGCTCATTTCTTTGTGCATTGAGCGCAGAAAGGCGATAAGTCCGCGTTCTTTCTCTCTATCTCTCGCTCTTTCCCTATCGTATTCATTGGGTGCAATCGCATCAATTTTGCATAACATAAACACAACAACGACAAAACAACAAGAACAACTTTAGTATGATTACGACTACTGCTAATATGTGGACAAAAACAAGAATAATAAAAACTAGATGATTGTGAATAATTGATATACACCTTAGCGCTGTGGATGTTGTTGGTGGATGGCTGCTGCTGATGTTGGTGTTGCTGTTGGTGTTGCTGTTGTTACTGCAGTTAACGAAGGCGACACAAAAAGTTCATAAAATAAATTGCAAAGTTAATAAAAGAGTAGCCCTGGCTTTTGTGGCTGCCACAGTAGCATGATAGGTGTGGCAGGGGGCTGGCAGGTACCAACAGTTGGCAACGGCAATTAGCTTTAAACACGCCATTAACTGCTTAAATGGCAACATGTGTGTAATGCCAGGGATGCAGCTAAATAGACACTGAGTGGGAGCAAGAGAAAGAGAAGAACTGACTGGCCGGGAGGCGGAGGAGGTACTCGAGCAGCACGGCTGCCCTATGCGCTCATTTCCCTTGCTAAGTGTATTCATTATCACCTGTCCGTTCAGACAACGGCAACTGATATAAGATACACAAATTCACATACACACTCACTTACACATACATATTTTCGCAGAGTGGGAGAAACTCATCTGCCACGCCTGCCCATTTGCGCCCCCTAACCGTCGCTGACATCGCACAACGCATTCTTAAGTGCTTCATCTTGTCTGAATAACATTAGAAGCAGGCAACTGCTGCCATGCTCCCCTGTCTGAGGCCCTCCTCCTCGGGAGCTGCCACTCCCCCACACGCCCATTAGAGCCTACAAAATGAGCTGGCACATTTATGGCAGCCATTTTCGGGGCATGGTAACATTAAAGCGCCTGCCCCTAGACTAGAACTTTCCATACATACCTAATGAACTTGGCTCTTGGCTCCTGGCTGCTAGCCCGTGGCTCCTGGCTCTTGGCTCTTGGCTTTTCCTCTAACGGTACTAAATATACAACTTCCCCTACCTACTACTTTCTACCATCACCTGAAACATTTTCCACATCATCCAGGTAGCTCACCAAGAATCGTAGAGTTTATTTATGAACGCATGTCGGCGAAAAGAAATGCATATTTATGCGCGAGGCCTTTTGTTTGGGTGCTAGAGTTTTCCACTGCTTTGGCATTTTTATTGTTCCAATTCCTTATATCACCTTCTCTTTCTATATAGTATGTATATATATATATTTATACAAATGTATGTGTGTTTGTGTATGTGTGTATAAGGGGTATGTAGTGAATAAATATTCTGCGCATAGCGCGCCAACTTCAAACTCGTTTTTGCGCCAGAAACTTATAAATTAGTTTTATGCCACCTGAGAGTTTCGCATGTGGCATGTGGCATGCGACGCTCTGTTGCACGTGCAACTTTGCGCTCTCGCTTTTGATTTCCAGTTAAAGTTTCAAGTGCTTAAATAATACTCACATTTATTATCTCATACAGTATAGTGAGCGCAACGCCTGATAACTGTCAACATTAATTGACTAAGTTTGCGATTAATTGATTGATTGATGTACCGATTGATGAGAGCAAACACTGATTGACAGTCGGCTGAATACACACATGTTAGATAGTTAGACAGTTTGGAAAGACAGCTTAATGGATGCAGAGATAGAAAGATAACCAGATATATTGGTGTTTGATTGATGGCGAAATGGATTGATTGATTAAATAATACCATAGATTAACGGATTATGCCAGCTCTGAAATAATGTAGTGTTTTATAAAATAACAAACAATGAATCTCATTCTTTGTTGAAATGCTTAAATGTACAACATTTTTTGTTTGTCGTATTTACATTAAAATCGTTTAATTATTAATTTAAATGCTTATCATCGCAATTGGCAATGCGCAAATTGAATATAGTATGAATAATAAAACAAATTGAGTGAGTGAAAGACATGAATCGATTCATTACTCAAACTCAATTGCATATACTCATGTTACACATTATATATATGTATGTATATATATAGTATAGTATACATTTATAACGCAGTTTGTATTACTTGTTGTCAGTTTCGATAGACAGAAGAAATCATTTAGGCATTGATTTGCATTGGAAGGAGCTTTTTTTGTAGCTTATCACAGAACTATTGCAGTTGACTTTGATTTCCAAGGGGATCCCTATGAAATTTGACTATGTTTTGGTAATAGAGAGAGGACTCAGTGAGTAGGGGGAGTGTGTTATTTGCCAAGTGAATTGTTTGCGTTGCTACGGGTCGTTAGCCTCGGGACAAGGCGCACAACAACATTTTGCAGCTCCCAGAAAAATAATTCAAAATGTCAGCCGCAGCAATTTGTAGGGTAAATGCCAGTCTAAGGCAGCAACCAGAAGAAAAATGTCAAGGAATTTAAGTTTAAATGCAGCAAGAACTTCTTCCACTTCCCAAGGGCCACCCGCCGAAATACCACTCTCTAGGTCGGTGTTTTCGATTTCCATTTCCATTTTGCTACAATGTGTTTAGTTATGCAATGACTAGAAGGAGAAGGAGAAGGAGAGACAACGATGTATTGATGTATTGGCAAATGTAGTATATGTACATGGTATGCCATGGTCTAATGATATCTATAATATTTACTTGAAAATTGTGTTTATAATATAGATGGCATGGGCATGGGTTTCTTGTTTATCTCTGCAGGCGTAAACAATTGGTAGTCAATGTAAAAATTTTTTATGCCTTTTGGCACTATGAAAATCGACAATCGATTAATGTGCACGCATCATTCGCATAGCTTAACACATTTGTTTTGATTTATGGCCATGGGAAGCCAATGGTCAGCCGATATTAAAAATCAGTCCAACCATAACCATAACCATAACCTCTATAGCCAGACCATATTTTCATCGCAGAACAACGAAACTCAATAAAAATCGTAATCAAAATAAGCAATATATTCATCGATTGTTAAGTAAACAATATGCACTAGAAAAGGAAAACAAAACACGAAAAACAAAACCGAAAACCGAAAAACGAAAAACGACAACGAAAAACGAAAAACGCAATACGAAATTTGAAAATTGATTCAAAAGAACCAAAGAATACTCCATAGCGTACATAGCGAGTTCACATAAAATCTGCTTGATTTACCCGACCATAAAGTGAAAATTGAATTTCGAATTTTCGTCTAGCAATTTTGTTTAACTTAATGAGGCATGCAACATGCCACCTGCGCCCCAACTCTTGCACAACCCGCCCTACACTTTGAGTAACCTCTAAAGTGCTAAAAGTCCATGAGAAAATTACTCAAAATGTCAGTTGGCAATTTAAAGGGTAACCCGCCGTCTCCGCCCTCCCTCTTTATTTTCCTCACCACTTTGCCACAGCACTTGAGGGCATGCAACTGAAGCTGCAAGAAAACTAACAAAGTGCTCTAATAGAGCCACGGGGCAATGTCGTTTGAGGTAGTCACACTTTGCTGCCGTTGCTGCATCAAGGGCAGATGCTGTGGGCGGCAATGTTTTTCTCTAGGCGTGGCATGCTCTAGCTTTGTGTTGACGCATGTTGAATGGCTGCTTTAGAAAAGCGCCCGTGTTGCTGTTGCGGTGTAATATGGCTGTATGCGGTGTAATATGGTGTGGTGCGGTTCGGTGGAGGCATCTACCCGGTATCTTTCATAATTGACCTTCTAGTAGACACCAGCATATAACGTTTGGTTTCTCTGACTCTTATCGTTACTCGAGCAGGTATTTCACCCAATGTACATACAGATTTCGTTGTTTATTTATTGCTCTTCCTATACATCTCGTGGCTGTAATGACTCGATGTGAATTCCCTCAACAAATTCACGATTATCAGACTGTGACTGGCCTGACTGACATTTGTCTTATCACGGCGAAAATCCCCTTTCAGTCAACTCACAGTTCGCATGGCTTTGAAGCATATAAAAGCGATGCGGGTCTTCGGCTGTGGCATCAATCAAATTTCGTCAAGCTTGTTAGAGAGACCGAAGATGCAACTCAATCTGAAACTGTGTAGTCTGTGGATGCTGCTATTGGGCCTGGCACTAGGCTTCGTTGAAGCACGTCATCAGGAGGATCCCATCGATAGACGCCCATCGCCCTACAACCCGCAACCACCTTTGGGTGGCAGTCGACCAAGGGTGGGCGGAGGCATCTTCTAGGTGAAGAAGAGCTGCTCCTGTAGTCGTTAACACATTTGTCTAATTTTAATGCGATTAAAGTCAAGTTGAACATCAAAAGGTGCTGTTATTGTATTATTGATGTAGGTTATGACTGTCTTGGGTTGGTTTAGGTTTTGGTTTGGATACATACCCATTGCCCTAACCCGCCTTGGAAACCAATTAACAAAACTTTTGTGTTTTCGTTTGCTGTGAAAATTTGCAAGTCATAACTGAAAATTCGCCTGTCAAAACTTCAACTGTTACAATTTTTTCTGCTGATGATTTCTGTTGTAATCATTTTGGGTTGCACCCCCGGTTTTCTACCCCGATCAGCTCCTCTCGACAGAAATACGGAATTGTAAGTTGTTGGGTGTTGAGGAGGAGGTGAGGGTTTGGAGTTGCGTCATGACTTTTGTATCGGTTGACTTCGTTGTGTTGTGTGGGAGCCTGAAGGGCGCTACAAGTTTCCATTGAGTTTCAAAACTTATTTAATTTCGTTGCAGTTACTGTTTATAACAGCGCTCGATTATGTTATGCATAACATGTGTATAATGCTGTTAACTTAAGCCTGTTAGAGAAAATAATCATTGACAGAGCTAAGAGCGAGAGAGACTGAACCGAGAAGACAAGCGATGCTTGCATAATAATTAAGTATGTATTTGTTTAGAAGAATGCTCTCTATAATGATGAAGTCAACTTAAATTCGATATACACTTAACATACGATAGGTTTAATATAGACTTAGTACACTTTATCTTAGAACGTGAATATTCTGAAGAAATGTATAAAAATAAATACGTATTTATTTTTAGCGATTCGTTTCAATGCTTTCAAATATAAATTGCGTTCTGCTCTAAAGAGGTTGCTGACCCTGAACACCCTGTGCTATATGATAATTTTTCGCCTAGCCCTCTCTCTATCGCCCACCATCTCATTTTCTGTCAAATTCTCCCTTTGTCTTTTAGCGATTGTCAGCATCAACTGCTTAGCCTTGTCTGACAGCAACCCATAAATAATAATTAGAAATTGGGCTAGTCAGGCCTTCGACTGGAAATGCATTCACCTGTGATTCTTTCATTCTGCTTGTGTGTGCGGGCGTGAGTGTGTGAGTGTGTGTGAGTGTAGGTGTGATGAGTAATCAGCTGTCGCTATATTGCTATGTTTGTTATGCCATTGCATCTCTGGCTATGCAGTTGTCTTTGGGGTCTGTAGAGCAACAGTCGAATGCGTTCGACACTCACTGCTCCAGCCCAAGTCGATTGCACCCATTCAACCAAATTTCTGGTATTATTGTACACTGTATTCGTTTTTAATTCGATCTTATTCAATTGTTTAATGATATACTTTTGCATTTGAAAAACTCATTATTTAAATCCTCACATATAAGAGTCAATTATTTGGATTAGTCCATCATTTATAGTTAGTTAAGTTTATTTACATAATGGGTAAATTGAATGATTACACCCTGTATAAAATATATCAAAGGTATTCATAATTGAGTACACGCAAATGCAATAAGAACAACAACAGAACAGCACAAACAGCGCAAACATTTCAATGAGTTTTCGCACACAACATTCAACATTTTATTTAGCATTTTCCACTGTGTTTTCTATTTTCAGATGTGGCCGAGTCCAAGAAAAGAAAACGCGCTAAGAAAAACACTTGCAAAAATTAGCAGGCAGCGGGCAGCTGCTCTGCCGCTGCCCCGCCTCCGTCCTCGCAGCAGACCCAACTGATGCTGCTGGCCTATAAATAGTGTATGTGTGTGTGTGTGTGTATGTTCGTGCGCTGTCTATGCGCGTGACAGCTGTGACAATCGGTGACGTCATAGCCTGGACAGATGACAACGACAACGACAACGACAACGTCGTCATCAAGCGCCAGTAAAGCAAAGACACAGACACAGACACAGCCACAGACAGAGAGAGAGAGAAACACAGACAGACAGACGGGGCTGTTGGATGTAGTAAATCTGGATTGATAAGAGATCTAAAATAGCCATAGAACAGCCAGAGACAGAGAGACACAGAGAGAAAGAGAGAAGAGAGATAAATACACTATTCAATATGCGCAGAGTAAACACACGCAGAGCAATGAGAATCGCGCGAAAGCACAGCAAAAAGAAAGAAAAGCGGAACAGAAACAACAAAATTTGTCATTCGCTTTGCATTTACAGCTGCTAAAGACTCAGTCGAACATATAGCGTCGATCGGCGGTGTTGCTCTTGCTGTTGCTGTTGCTGTAGCTGTAGCTGTTGCTATCGCCGTGCTGCCTCTCTCTATCTCGATCGCTCGCCCGTTCGCTCTCTCTCGTTCGCACACTCACGCGATCTGAGTGTGTGTGCGTGTGCGTGTGCGTTCGTGTTCGCGTGTGTGTTTGTGTGTGTGTGTGTGTGTTTGTTACCAGTGACTTCGGCAACAAAACCCAATTGGAGAAAAATACCAAAACATAATTAAAGGAAAAAATACATACGAGAAACTTGAATGTAAAGTGTGGTTAAGTGATCTGCGAAAAATACCATAAAACACCGAATTAATACCAAAACAAATATAATAAATACAAATAGCATTCACATCAGCTAGTGCACAAGTGAAATACAGAGAGTGTGAGTGCGTGCCCCCATAAATAATATAATATACATTCGAAATAACAAATTTGTGTCACAAAATACTTAAAATGTACGCCGTAAATTCAAAGAATCAGGCAAAGGATTTCATTTAATACCATTGCAGCTGCTCTAAAAACGGTAAGTGTTGACAGTAGAAGCTCGTTTTGATTAATATTTACATGATGCCATATGTTCTCTCTCTAAATATTTATACTCACGTTTCAAGGGATTTTATCCATATCTAAAAGGGATAGACTTGAATTTCCAGGAATCTTTAAAGACGTAGAGCAGGTCTTATAAAGTTTACCTATGAGTATGCATGGAAAACAATTCGTATCGTTGATGAAATTAGCGCCGGGGAGTGTAATATATCTGTCATATCAGGCATCTTTATAAACGAGGCTCTAATTAGCTAAATGTGTTTAAGTTTACCTTTTGCTGTGCTATTTCCTCACGAAGTTCAAGTTAAAGGCAAAAGGAAATGAAAGGGCAATGCTGAAGAAAAGGAAGACTTTTTCACTTATTTATGTACAGTTTGCGATATACGTCGTGTATGATAGCTTGACAGAATGTCAGACAGGGACTCTAATAGGCTTTGCATACAGCAGCATACAGAAGGTGTGAGGGAGAGAGCAAATCATTTTACAGGGTGTTGTGCTGCGGGCGAGTGGAGGGGACTAATGTCTATGTTGATTCAAAACGGGCCCACGCTGTGCATACGCAATTTGTGTGTATGTGTTGTGTGTGTATGTGTGTATGTGTGTGTGTGTGTGTGTTGCGTGTTGTTGCTGCATGAATGTTTTCATAAATTGAGTTTGCTTTTTTCGACAGCTTTGTTTGTTTTACCCCTACTCTCCTTGGGAGGCCCCTGGCTCTTGCCAGAGTTGATACATATACTACCTGCCATATTTTTCATTGAAGTGTGGCGGGTACAGAATCCAACTTCCAATTCCACTCCCAACTCGACTCCCACTCCGACTGCCACTCAAACTCAAAGCCAACTCATTTCAATAAGGGAATTATGAGGCATTAGATGCTCTCTCTCTCTCTCTCTCTCTGTCCCTCTCTCTCTCAATAGTCATATCTATCCTGCTATATGCCGCACTGTCTCTTTCTTCTTTTGGCCTCTCCTTTAGTCGCTTTTCCCCTTCGGAAAATGTCTATTAGGTGTACGGGGCAGCTCATTGTTATTCGAGCTAACATTTGGGCGCTTTCACTGCCAGCTTACGCAATTGATTAGCTCTATATACATACTATATACAGATGTTGGATATATATATATATATATATGTTTACATGTACATATGAATGTGTATATGTGGAAGCATATGCCTAGGTACCCATTATACTTAATGTAATGAGCTTTGAATTCGTTTTTGTGCCCCTTATGGCTGTTGGTGTTGGTGTTGCTGTTGCTGTTGCCGTTGCAAGTGGCAAGAATTTGCGGAATTTTGTAAGAGCAAATAAATAAATTGAAGGTAGAATAAAGCGGCAAGAACTCGCTATAAAAATAAATTTATCAAAGGCAACAGTCGCATTGCTATCGACAGCCTCATACCCTGTATAAACGCCGCATCGTATGTATACAAAATGTTTGATTATCTTTTCTGAATAGTTTTAAAATCTGTTGGATGATTGTTGATCTAACTACGTCTATGCTGTGTGATAATTTTCCCAAATTTAATACACCCTGATTCATGAGATTCATAGTGTATATATATGCATTTCTCATCGCTTTGTACTATACCTATTGCTATGCAACTATGTCTATGTATCTATGTCTGGGGTCTGCTCGTACCTTGACAATGCACTTGAGTCAAGATTTGCTTCCTCTGCTGCTGCTGCTGTTGTTGTTGTTGATGCTACTCTCCGGTTGTTGTTGTTGTTATCTTTGGGCTGCGGGCCGAGTCGCTCGGCTGCCAATGCAGAGGCTGCCAAAATTGCATTGAATGTGGCAAGGCGGCAGCGGGGCATAGGGCTCAGGATCAGGGGCAGTGGGAGTGGGGACCGTGCGGCGGGTGCCAATGCATGATACGAGCAGTTGTACCAGTCGACTGCGACGTCGACGAAAGCAGCGACAGAGACGACGACAGAGACAGAGACAGCGCCAGCAGCTTGTTGTTTGTTTATTTATAAAATTTTCATGTTGTTTCTTGCGCTTTGGTCGCGTTTCCTGCTTGTGCTACCCCACACACAGCTGCCAGCAGAGCGGGTATGTTAGATCTATGATGCAGCCTGGCTGTCAGAAGAAAAAATTATTGATATCATTTCCTCTGCTACTCTCAGTTGCGCTCGACTGAACGGCTGCAACACAGCTAATTTAGTTGCTCCCCTACAAATAAATTGCATTTTATACGCTCTAAATTCGCTCTGTGTGACTGTGAGTGTGGCAGTGATTGTAACAGTGAGTGTGAGTGTGAGTATTCGCGCAGGGAGTGTTGTATTGACAAATGTTTGCTGCATTCATGCACGTTTGTGCATGTGTTCGTTGAATAGCCGCATTGTGGCAGTCACAGTCACAGTCAAGGGCATGCGCCTAGATAAACCTTGCCAAAATTCACACGACGTTTGAGAGTGATTATGATTCAGAATCTGTGCAAATAATCAAATACAAATAGCCGATAACACTATGCAACAAGCAAACAGTTTCTACAGCGTTCGACGACCCCAAGAATAAGGCATCTGTATTTGCATTTCCTTTCCTATTCAGTCCATTTAAAAGTATACATAAAGTATATAACTCTTTATAACCACAACGAACAGATAACTAGTTCGATCCAATTATGGCAAAAGTAAGGGAATACAAGCATCATTCAGTTATTAAGCGCTTTCTAATTTCCCATTTTCACCCTTTTCTTTTTGTTTCTTCATGGGGTCTTGCCATGAATGATAAGTACAAGTACTTCAAAGTAGCAAACGACCTGCCGCAGTCTCTGTTTGTCTTTGCTGCTGCTGCTGCCTTGTGGGGTGGGCGGCGGTTGGCAATGTCAGTGGCATTGTCAGGCGGCATCAGACTGCCTCTTTGTTTTTGTAGTTAATTAATTTTATATAGTTACCGTTGCACTTTTATGGCACAACAAACGTCGGCACAAGCGGCCCGGGGCAATTCTCTTGTTGATGTTGTAGCTGTTGTAGATGTTTGTTGTAGATGTTGTTGTAGATGTTGTTGTAGATGTTGTCGAGATGTTGTTGTAGATGTTATTGTTGCTCGTTTGTGCATTTTCATCAAATTGCTTTCATTTTGTATCGTTTGATACCGCGCTCTCAACAGGGAAAAGGGTTTGTATGTGATTATTAGTCATTTCGTTTAGCTTTTTGCTTGCCGAAAGAAGGCTACGTCATATGCTGAGAAAATTCTTTTATCTTCGAATCTAATATTTTAAATAAACCAAGGTATGATTATTGAATAAATATACTCTATTCTCTATTTGTTTGACTAAATGCGTGGTATCTTTCCAGTTGGTTGTTATTAACTGTTACGTTTGTTTAACTTGACTTTATGGCATTGTCTTTCGCCCAGAGAACAGCAGGTTGTCGTAGAGCAGCATAGGGTGAATACCATACGTCCTGAATGTTGAAGCATATTGGCCATTTTCCATTTTCAGCTTTATGCAGCGGGTGAAAGTTTGCCACTTTTCCAACATGGTTGACATGCTTCAGCTCCATTTGACTTTTACGCTTACAGTTGATGAAACTTTTCCAACACCTTACCAAGTCTTTCCTATCTTCGTTCTGCTCTCGCTCTCATTCTCTCGGCGTCTCTAATGCCTCTAGCTCCCAGGATGATTGATCAATGTTGACAGATTTAACGAGCTGCTAAAGTGCTGCAAAACAATTCAATTATTCCACTGTAAATGTTTGTGTGTGTGTATGTGTTTAGATATGCGTGTGTGTATGCTCTTGTGCTGCAGGAAAAATGGAAAGAAAATATTGGCATATCACATGCAAAACCCTTTAGCAAAAGCGATGCATCATCAGCTCCCGTAGCAAAAGCATTCGCTTTAGAACTCCAATAAGTCTTTTATTGTGTATGTTATCTATATTCTTAAGTACAGTTTATACAGATATGGGATATCTCAGTTATCTTAGCTCACATTTTATATTTTTTAATTTTGACCTTTCAAGTCTTTGTAATTATTGACTTGCAACATCTCGCAATTCCACCGTTCCACTGTGCGCTCTCTCGATGCCTTTGACTCAGTTGCTTATGAATAATTCAATTGGAAATACATGAATTTGGTGTACGTTTCTTTGCTGTTCGCCTTCAGCAGATCGAAATTCTCCGATGATTTATAGTTGCATTCATTTATTCATTTATTTATGTATCGATGCATTCACCCGGGAGACTTACATACGAACGCTCTTCTGATTCATGGCCTGCAGTCTACTTTCTTCTTCTTATTCACGTTGTTCTGCCCAAACCTCGCCCAACCCTTTCGCCTTCCAAGGTCTGACAGCTTATGACAATACGAATTTAATTCCTCAGATTCCTCACATCTTGCGATTCAACTCTTCCTCTGTTCTTCTGCTCTTATTTGCCATTTCAATGCCGCGTCTAGATTTCAGCTGGCCGTTGGCCAAGGAATGCCAATATTACTTAAGTTTTTCAAGTTTTCTTTATCTTTATCGCTGGGTCAGCAGGTCTTCAACATAAATCAATGCCAGATATAAACAAGGGAAACATTTCAGGCTATTCTCCCAAAGGGAAAACAGTATAACGCCGAAGCGGCAAACGTATGTATTCAAATGAATTAAATATCCATTAGATACTTAACTGTTGACATGCACTAAACATTAATGAATTATCACTCGACTATAGATCTATCGAATGGTCTTAGTTCACGCTCTCGATTTGTTTGCCTTTAATGGCATTGCCCTCATTATGAGAACTATTTTCTTTACGTTTGCCTGTACACTTCCGCTCTAAATGTTTATAAACGCCTCGTAGTTATGGCATAAAGTTGCTGAACAGGCAACTTCTCTTCCAGATTGCATATAATGGAACTTATGCATCCGGATGCACCCGTCATATCTGCCAGTACTCAGCTAATTATTACTCGTTTTACATTCAATTTGTTTGCATTTACCCATCTGTTTGTCTCTGGGTATCGACAGGCGGATGAGCATTCCAATTAATACGGCTCATTAATTTTCTAATAAACGCAGAAGGATATTAATAATAATCCTTTTATGCGCGTAATATTTCACCCAGCGAACATAGGTCCTTCTGTCTATCGTCTATCTGTTCAGTCTTTTGGAGTTAATTTCTGTGCTAATTTACGTGAACTTCAGACTCATTGAATGTTCAATTACGCCGTCAAGGCCAAAGCTTGTTGGATTTATTTAGTCGGAACAGGGCTCTTAACTAGGCATTATTCTGTGCGCCATGTGCAGAGTTGAAGATTCCCAAAAACTTTTCGAAAAACTTTTGTTTTTTTTTGCCAAAAAGTTTAGTCAGGTTCAGGTTCACGTTTAGGTTGAGATTGTGGTTGTGGTTCAGCCTGTACTCCATATCATCTGGTAATTTGTTAACTTTTTCAAGGAGAAAGAGCGAAGTCGTGTATTCATATGGAAAACAATTTAATAAGCTACTTGCATGTCGTATTTTGTTGCTAAATTATTTAATGTGTGTGGTTTTTGTGGTCAAACTTTGTTCGCACTTTATGACCAATGTAATTAATTGCATAATAAAAAAAATAGTATCAATCAATGCATTAATTAACAATTTTTTATGAGCTTTTCCTCCAAATTCAAAATTAATGCAATGCCTGCGCAATATATGCGAACGCGAAAAAATACTGTTTATATTATTATTTATTTACCATGCATTCACTCACGCATTCAGTTGAATTCAATTATGAAATTATTTCGGGAATTTAAAAATGTAAAATACACGATTTATTTTTAGATTATAAATGAATCAGTGCCTCCCACTGTGGGTTGTGTATAGCTGTAATGAATCGATATATAGCGAAATAGACGCAGTGTGTAATTGACTTAAATATCAGTTATCATCTACTGTTATATTATATTATAACAATTTTATATATTTAATTTCAATGCACTGTTATAAAATTTCTTATATATTCTATCTCTGCTTTTCTTTCGCAGTTATAAACAGGATGCAGCGTTCTAAATGACAAGACGACACCAAAAAGTTCGAACTCGCTTTGTGATAAACCCAAGTTGAATAGAGTACGCGCCAATTTGTTGATATATTATATATATAAATATATATAACTTAAACTAGACCATTATTATTTCAAACTTAAATACGTAACTCTATTTAGTTTTTATCAACGATAAAAAACAACAAAACCTTCAGCTAGTGAGACTTTGAGACAGACAACTCGATAAAAGACAACTTGACACTGCGAAAAAACCAAACTAACTGTAGCCCTAACTCTAAAACTAACTGTAACTGTAACTGTAACTATAACAAAAACTAAAGAAAAAGACCCTTTACACTGATTAGAACTATATATATAAATAGATATAACCAGAGTGAAAGAGAGATAGAGAGAGAGAGAGAGAGAGAGAGAGAAAGAAAAAGAACATTTAGGATTTAGAGTAGAGATTAGAGAAAGCATGGGCATGGGAGTCACATGGGTGCATTGAGGAATGTACGTGATATATCCCGCCGATGAGCTCATCTTGATGACCTATGGTTTCTTTGCGCCACGAGTGAAGCCCCGTCCTACGCTCGATTGCCTGCGTGAGCCGCTCGTGCCCATCGAGTATCCAGTCAGAGCCACTACCAGCTCCAACAACAGCAACCAAAACAGCTACCAGAAACTCCAAAGCAACTCCGCCGCCACCAGCCCAGGAGTAGCGACCGTCCCAACAATAGCAGCACCCACTGCGGCACCATTGTCCATTCTTCCCCCAAATCGCATTCCCTGCGCTTTAGCCGCTCCCACGCCGCCCAACTCACCGCAACAGCTCCAGCTATCGCCAACGCAAGAGCAGCACAATAATATCTTCAGCTACGAGGAGCAACTGCAGGCTACCAGTGCAGGCACACCCATTCACCGACGCACCTCACGTGCCTCCTTGACGCACTCCAACTATAATCCATCAGCTGGCGAGTGCAGCAAGCGCTCCAGCTTGAGAAGCAATAGATCTAGGGCGCCCTTGACGCCACTGCTGCCACACCAGCGTCCACTGAGCCAGACGTCCATGTATAATGACCCGGGACACTTACCCTCTACCTCTACCTCTACCTCAAATCAACCTGGACGCGCACCATTCCAGCGCAGCAGCAGCAGCGCCGTTTACGACGAGGTACCACAACTAACAGACTATGGCGCAGCCGGAGGACGTTCCCGCAGTCCCAGTCTGTTTTTGGAACCGCCTACACCTGATCCCACGCATGCACACTTTGGACCTGGATGGGGCAGACCCATGTCGCCCATGGATCTGCCGCCTGAGCACTCGAGCAGCCGCAGCGCCGGCAGCAAGTCTCCCACTTCCAGCAAATCCCGTCTACGTCCCAAGCTACACATACCCCTTGGACGCTTGGGCAGGTCCACCTCATCAGACCAGCGGGAGCGTGAAAGCCAACGACTACGCGAGGATGTGCATGTGCACGTTGAGAATCCCGTGTTTAGTAGCGAGAATCTGCGGCAGAACAACTTTGATGCGTTCTTTGAGGCGCGTGAGCCGGTCATTAAGCTGCAGCCCCGCACGCCTACTACACCCGATGGACGTGGCTACTCGCCACCATTGGAACAGTATGCAGGTGTCTATGATTCACCGCGCACACGCTCGCCCACTGGCAGCAAAAGCGGTGGGCTATTTGCGCGCTCGCCGAGAGAAGAGCGCTACTGGAGTGAGGAAGAGGCGGCTCCAACGGGTGGTGCGACTGCGGCAGGGGGTACGGCAGCAGCTGGGGGCAAAAAGGCTGGTGGCGGTACGAACTCCAAAGGTGACAGGTGCCTCCACAAACTACTCTTTCACCCGAACCTAATCAAATTGTTTACAGTTGATTTTTTATGCGCTGTCGCTGTCGCTGCCGCTGTCGCCGCAAGCTACAAGCTGCAAGCTGCAAGCTGCGAAGAAGCAGAGAGAATTCGTGTTTGATTGATTTATGGCATGTTGCATTAAATGATTGATTGATCGATTGCTGCAAGTTCTTTTACCCACACTCAACTATTTACGTAACTCCAGTTTTACTTCACATTATTTTTCTTATTTTATTGTTCGTCCTTTTCATGGATCCGCTGTGCTTATTGCGGCAACACTCTACACAAAGCCAACTTATAGAATAGGGCAAAAAAGGTAGAAAAAAATAAAAAGAGAGAGGAGATTTTTTAAATCATTATTCGTATTCAATTCTGTTCGCAAAATATATTGAAATTTTGTATAGCTATAATTTGCATTACTTGGTATTTGAATCACATAGGTTTAAAAGTTTGCGTCGACTAGTGCATCATTGTAAACACCTATAAACTCTTTAGGGTCTGTCATATTTTCACAAACCGATTACACCCTGGGTATAAACATATACCGCTTGAACTGTAGCTAAAATTTTAACGAGTTCCTTGAGTTATTATAAAATTTTACTGCATGTCGAGTTCCTTTTTTCATTTTGTGCTACTTGCTATGTGTTATTCCTCCACTAGTTGAGTGCTTAAGCTGCTTGACTTTAACTAGCATTGCTAATGGAAAAGACGGAAAAGGCACAGGAAAGGACGATCGTAATGCAGGGAACGATGAGGATGGAGGAAGTAGTAAACGTCTTATCCAAATTCTTATCACACATGCAATGATGTCGGCTCTGAGTTGTGCCTGCATGCAAAGTGGATTATGTGCATGCCTGCATATGCTCAGGATGTGCCCCTGCTATTGCCATAGCCACACCGACTCCCACTTCCACTCGCACTCCACAGCCACGTGGGAATTTAACCTTGCATTGCGTGCCAAATACTCCCCCTGGAAAAAAGGGTTAAGGCATGGGGCAAAGCGAATCGCACAAGGCGCACGCACAGAGCGTGCTGCTGCACATCCTGCTGTGAGTTTGCGTGTATGTGTTTGTGTGAGTTGCCTGTAGAGCTTAGCAAAGCGTGAAGTGTAATCAACAACAGCTACAACAACAACAACAAGTGCTGCAACAACAGCAGTTGCAACTAGAGTAATAGCAACAGCTGCAGCTGCAGCTACAGCTACGGCTACGGCTATAGCTAGAGCACATCCTGCTGCACGTGTATGCCACAAAAGGCGGCACCCCACGCCGCACTTTCGGTGCCCCTTGATCTTTGGAATTTCATTTAAAAGTTCGCAGCGCGGCAAATTTGATGACCAGCAGACATATAATCTTAACGCAAATAGAAGCGACTTAACTTCACAACTAAAAGTGAAACTAAAACTTGTACTACAGCTAAAACCAAAAACTAAATCAACAGCATGTACTACGTGTTACGACAGCTGCACTATACCAATACACTGATCGAAAAACCGCATAGAACAACTAAAATCCTACAATAGTTAAATTATTTCGTTAAGTGCAAAGGACAAAAATTCAGTTAGGGAACTTACTTTTATCCTACAGTGGATATAGTTATTCAACTTAGTTTTAGCTAACTTGATATTTTTTCAAAGTGTTCATAGTAGCAGAAATGTTTTTTTCAGTATGTAGTTCAGTGGCAATCTCAGGCACGCCTTGTTTATTTCGCTTCAAATTGCAGTCACAACGAGCATATAAATGCTAAAGGATAAGCTTGCCACATGCTGCATGCCACATACCACATGTCGTTCTTGTGCGTCATTTAGCGTCTGTAAATAATTTCTAAACCATACTTATGCGACCACAAAAATAATACTGCTCATACGCCACGTGAGCTCTTTGATATACTTGTCTTGCTCCACAGTAGGTGCGGGCACGTCTCTGTGTGTGTGTGGTCACTTGAATGGACAGACAGACCCAAACAGGAATGAAAATGCCTTGGAGAGGCATTCGAAAATCGTAACGCTTCATTTATCGATTGCATTTGAAATGAGATTCTTCAAAGTCCTCGTGCACGTTCTGGGCGAGGGAGACGCAGACTCTATGTTCCTTTGCTTTCTATTGACTTTTGAAATGGGCATCACTTCAAAATTTGCGCCGTTTGCTCAACTGAAAAGACACAGAGAGCGTAACAACAGAACGAGAATGTTAGAGAACAGCGGATAGATAGCTTTCAGAAAAAAGTGGAAAGCAGTAAGAGCCCACCTTGTGTCGCTTTGTCTCATTATTTATGCATAAATATGAGAGGCAACGATTTGTTTGATTGCCTATACGCCTCCAAGAGGCAGAGGGGAGTTGGGAGCTGAACTGTTGCAGGTACCAGGGAGGCGTGGACCGCTTTTCTGGCGTCACGTCAACTCAATACATATGCCGTATTTATCAAGATACGAAAGGAACAAAAAAGCCAAGGAAAAAGCATTTTTGACATGCCAGGCATATTATTTTAAAGGGAGAACCCATCGAAGAGTCGGAAGTAACCGACAGCAAATGTCTGCTCAGCTGAGTCTCTAAAAACAGACTATGGTGACCGGTCGGATAAAGCGTGACTTTGATTCTGACTGTACCGAACATTTAACAAAATGTACCCCTTTTAGACATTTTGGTAGCGGCTCCGTAAAGAAGAGAACGAAACAGGGTGCTGTAAACCTCAGACTGGCCTGGGGACTGTGTTTAATTTGACTTATTTACTTAATTTCTTACAGCTTTTAGAATGCCATTCAATACGTTTCCATTGCGTCTCGTTTCGTTTTGGTTTTTCATTTCTCGTTTTTCGTTTTTTGTTTTTGGTTTTTCTTTTTGGTTTTTCATTTCTCTTCGTTTCTTATTGAGATTTGATTAAAATTGTAGAGCATTTGTTATGAAATTTAATTTGTTTGCATTAATTTCTGGTTATTTCGTTTTGTTCCGTTTCATTTTGGTTTCTTTAGCTTGTTCCTTAAATTTAAATCGCGTTTTAATGAAATTCCAGTGTACTAATATATTTCTGTGGGTGTTTTGTACAGATTCTTTGGCAAAATCTTCAAGTGGACCAAAAAGTCGTAGTTTCTTCGGGTGGAGGGGACCACAGGGTGGTTCCCTTAGCCCACAGGGCAACATGGCGTCCTATAATGGTGTCCTGAAAGATTACAGTCACAGCAGCTTGAATGAGGCATTCAAATCCCAAAATAATGTCAACTTTAAGTTAATTAAAACAGGTAAGCTCATAAAATTTTATATATTCTATAAGATACCTCCTTTATTTAAAACTTTTGATGTTTATGAAGCGATTGTGGTAAAACTTTAAGCTCAGATTAAGTGATTACTAAATATGCATATGTCGGCTATGAAAATGTTTATATGTTATATGTTTATCTATTTCAAGTGATGGTCATATGTTTCACAATCAGTTCCCAGTCTATAAATAATGCTGTTCCGACTCTCTCTAAAACAATTTTCCTCTTACTTTATGTTGCTATATCTCAGACTTGAGATTATAAGTCGCCAACTATTTATTTGGACTGCTTCTTTTTTGCTTAGTTTTAAAGTTTGCTTTAACTTTTTACACACAGTTTTGAACGTTGTCAATTTGTATACCCTGTAAAATCTACGTTGTTAAAAGATCGGCCAATTTTAAAAAGGTGATAGAAAACGAAAAAGGGATTCAGTGTATTTTCTACGATTACTGCCAGTAGCAGTAGCAGTAGTAGCAGGTCATGACCTTTTTTAAACCTCTAAAATTTTACATGGTATATCTCAGGGGAACTACTGCTATATCCGTTTTATTTTGAGTTGTTATAGTTGTTGTTTCTGTTGTCGCAGCTGTGACTGAAGGCAGCACAACATGTCAAAGCAATAGCATAACTTTCGACTCTTGTGTATGTTACTCTCACTTCTCCCTCTTCCTTTCTCATTCTTCTCTTTCTCTCTCACAACTATGACTTTCTCCCTTGGAAACTTACACATCCTGTATGAAACTGTAAGAGAAATTGCATTCGGGGCCTCGTTTCTAATTTTGAGTTTTCGTTTGAAAACTTTTTAATAACATTTGTTCTCTGCTACAGCAACCGACGCGTTATCAATGGGTTCTAGTTCGAGTACCAGAACCCGTTATCGATACTTTTCCTTTAAAATTTAACTACATTTCAATAATCGATATTAAAAATTAAAACATAATATATCATTGATTCATTTTATAAGAATGTGGCAATGGATTATTGGGTATCGCATTATATCGAACTATACATACATATTGAAGTATATGTGTTAATTTGTTTCGATAGCAAAATGCACAAACTTATAAAGTCATGAACACTGTGAATAGCGTTTAACAACGCTGTTGCACTTTGCACTTGAGTACATTTCAATTAGTAGTGAAAAATTCTTCAGATTTCGAACTTTAGAATGGCATTTGATACCAGAGCAATGTATGGGGCAACTTGTTGCTAAATGCCTGAGGCATCGGTTCGAGTCAATAAAAATGTTTATGCCTTGCAAGATGCCATAAAGTATGCGTGCTTAAGGCGGCGGAATGTCGGAAATAAGAGAACTGGGGAAAGTGTAAGTAAAATGCTAAAAGGTTAAAAGCTCGCTCCAGATTCATATACATACAAATATTTAAATAGTCGTAAATGTGATGGATTACGGCGATGACAGGCAGAATTACAGTTTCCCAGCATTTTCACGTTTTTCTCTGCTCTCTGCTGAGCGTTTTACGAGCTAAATTTTCATATTAAGCACAATGTATGAGTGAATGGCAATCCCCTCTGTCTGTAAGAGAAACCTCTCGTTCTCTCGCCTGACCTGGCCTTGAACCAACTGCCTGAGCTACAGTTCATTTAAAGCTTGTCAGTTTGCACTTTTAAGCCAGTTGAAGCCCTGAAGCTAAGCAGAAGCCAACTTACTCTCACACACACGCACACCACACACACTCATATCCACATGCACCGTCTCGCTCTAGTCTACCCCATGCACTTTCGCTAGAACAATCAACGCATTTTCAAAGCGTTTACGGTTTTCGCTGAACACGTTTCAAACTTTTTCTTCACTCTACGCGTTTAAACTATTTAGGTTTTGCAAATAAAAAACTTAGATATACATTATAAAAGCATTAGAAGTGTCGTTGCTAATTTTGCATATGCAAACAGCAGCAAAGCAGAAAACAAACCGAAAACTCTTTTCCAATTAGATTTAAATTTTAAATAGGATTTTCTCATTTGGAAATTGTCAGAAGAAAGTGCAATTCATATCACTATTGTTGTTCAGGCTTTACACAGTACGTGACATTTGCATTGAAAATCTATAAAAAGAAAACTACAATTACTCAAAACCCAGTGGAGCAGTGGTACACTTTTTGTAGTGTTGGTCAATGCGGTGGTCATTGGTTGAGTACCAGACCAAGGTTATATAGTGTTTGGTGTGGGTGGCTTCAGAGCAAGTCATGCCGGTAAAATGAAAATCATTTTTATTTTGCTCCTATGGTTATTGTGTATACTTTCTTCTATTTCTGTTAGCCAACAAAAATCAATTTGTTTATTTTTCAAGTACAATGCATTTAATAAATTATCAAGCTTTTGCAATTGTACAATATAAGAAACTTCAATCGTAAGTGTTGGAAAAGTTCGCAAGCTGCGAAACAATTTACTCAAGCATTAAAATTGTAATTTTTAGCATGTTGAAAGTTAAACAATCTTGCATTTTATTAAATTACTTTCATTGAATTGTTGCAGTGTCCGATTTCAACGAATCGCTTGCCCAATTGTATGAGGAACATGCAACTGCCCTACAAACTCTGGTGTCCAATTATCGCAAAAAGAACGTCGAATTGCGGAAGGAGAGGTAAGTTCGGTATAGATTTAAATAAATCAAAATATATAGAAAATAATGCCATATTCTTTTCATAGACCCGCCTGTCATCTGGCCATCTTTCAGGCATGGGAAACATTCCTGCAGGAGGCAGAAAGCGACTCACAGGCCTGCAACGATGTAGCCAGCGTGCTCTCTCGCCAGGTGAGTAGAGAGATAGATAGATAGAGAGAGACGAAGCGGGTGGGAGAAGGGGTTACATTGTGTAAAGTGCAGGCTATTTGCGTTGACAGCTAAATGGATAATTTGTGTTGATCTCTGACATGGATGGATAGATGGGCACATACACACATAGGGGAAGGGGAAAGGAGAAGCAGAGAATGGAATAGGAGCAAGGAAGAAGACTAGAGAAGCTGAAGAAAAATTGAGGGATATGAAAATAGATTGAATCTGTCATATGTGCTAATTGAATAATGCGCATCCTTAAATCAATCGCTTGGATAACCGCATACATAAACACATACAGGCCCAGAGAGAGAGAGAGAGAGAGAGAGTGAGAGCAAGAACGAGCGAGAGTGAGAGCGAGCGAGAGTGAGGGAGAGAGAGAAAAAC